>JAPYZK010000085.1:0-40480 GCA_030522785.1 Platygaster equestris
GCTCTTTAGAAAACGCGTACGGGCTTGTGGAACTTGAAATGTGGAAAATTTGCAAATGCGAGCATAAGGGAGGATACTTGCTTTAACTCGCATCATTTTAATGGTCATTATCAATTACCTACATGCAATATACAGTGACGATATTTTTATTTCGCAAATGCATAAGGAGACTATTTGCTTTAGAGCTCGCATCATTTTAATAGTCATTTTTAGGGTTGGCCGAACTCCAAGTTCACGCTCATTATTAGAAAACTATGAATCATTTTCCTCTTTTCAGGTAAAAAAGGTAAAAAATAAAAAATGTCATTTTGGGGCTCTGGCCGAACTCGGTATTCACCATCGCTTGACGTCGAAAGATAGAACATCTGCATTCAGAGTGAATTTTGGAAAATTGCTCGATTTCATGCACTGCTCTTTGTTTTCTACATTCTCCGAATTCGTTTTTAAAATTTTTTATTTACACATGCACAAAGATGGCCCTTTTTCATGCACAAAATGTTGGCGCAAAATGGCATTTTTCATTGATATAGTACAGCAGTGCGGAATAAATGTGCACAAGTGTGCGCAAAACGCTATTTTGCGCACTGTTTTTGGAAGTATTTCCGCACCAGTTTTGGAAATTTTTCAAACCGTGTGAAAATTTCGACATTTTAAAAAATTTTCATGAACTCCACAAATTTCTCAAAATTTCTAAAATTCTCAAAATTTCCGAAAATTTCCAAAATTCTCAAAATTTCCGATAATTTCCAAAATTCTCAAAATTACCGAAAATATCTAAAATTCTCAAAATGTCCACAAATTTCTGAAATTTCCTAAAATTTCCAAAATTCTGAAACTTTTTGAATTTCTCAACATTTCCGAAAATTTACAAAATTCTTAAAATTTTCAAAAATTATCAAAATTTCAGAAAATTTCGAAAATTTCAAAATATTTTAAAAATTTTAAAATGCCCAAAAATTTCCGAAATCAGCAAAATTTTGAAAAAATTATGAAATTTTCGTATATTTCGAAAATTTTCAAACTTTTCGAAAATTTTTAATGTTTTAAAAATTTTTGAAAATTTCCATTTTAATTTTTCGTGCACTCAAAAGTGCCATCTTTGTGCATTTGTAAAAAAAAGCAATGTATGCAACAAGTGCGCAAGTTAAGTTAGCCCGTGAGTATAAAGTTTGAAACACTCGACTTCGGCTAGCACACTCTCGACTCCAGCTCACGCACTCGACTTCGGCTGCACGCATTCGTTACGCTCGTGCGTTCGCCTACGTCTCGCGCGTTCTCCTTCGTCTCGCGCGTTCTCCTTCGTCTCGTGCGTTCGCCTCCGTCTCATGTTCTAAACTTTACACTCGCGGAATAACCTATTTTGCGCACTTGTTACATAATGTACTATAGTGTAATTTTGATATTTCTGTCCATCCTTTCACGTCTGTAAATTTCCAAACTCGAAATTTCATTTACCAAGTTTCGGCCTAATTCTTTCAACCTGTAAAACTTTTTCATATTTCACAACACCGTAATTCCAGATTCTGAAAGATGAAACGCAGTCTTGAATTCTAACTCTAAATTATCATTGAAATTGTAACATGTTTGAGTCATTGTCTCTTTCCAAAATCTTGAACATCATTTAATTTACACATGACAAAAACACCCCCGATATAATACGCTCGATATTTCTATCCCTAACTTGATGAATTACTAATCGATAAACACACCGCAATCCACGATTTGGCAATCCGGAGAAACTATCGATTGCTCTATATTTATTAAGGTTACGCGAGAAGCCTTGAATAAAATAGAAACAGAAAATTGGCCGGGAACGTTTTGCACCTTGCTCGCGACTACCTTTTTTGCGCAACGAGGAACTTGTTTTATCTCAATTTTTTCTTATCGAACTGGAATCTTCGTCGAACGCAGCCGGGATTATGCAATGGCATTATTTCCGCACGCGTTCAATGACGACTCAAGCTAATTGCGCTTGACGGCGGAGAAACTCGTTACGGGGAGAAAAATTCAAAGGCGTTTTGCGCTGGCCCGGGGAATTTTCGTTCGCGCCGCTCGAGTGTAAACTGCAGGGCCACGTGTTAAGTGTGCGCTAACGAGGATGTTCTAATTAATTTTCCGTTTTCTCGACGATGACGAGACATGAGGAAGAAGAAAATTTGTTTCTCCTGTATATTTCGTTTATTGTATATAATAATGTATACATTCTTATGATTCCGAGTATTACTAGCGTTTGTGTAATGAGCTGGAGAATAAGAAAAGTTTACGATTTAGGGTTATTGTTCGTCGAGGTAGAAATATGACAGTTTTGGAAAATTTCTCGATAGCAAATTTGTATACATTTTGCACACGCTGATTATCTTTGGAAATTTTGATTTATTTTGCGATACAAAATATTGACAAAAAATTTTGAATGAAAATGAAACAAATCGAATGTTGAAGTAAGAAGAGTATTCAAAAATAATCACAGGCGTTTAATATTAAGTGTCATTTTCACAGTTATTTTGGTTGACGTGCTACTCCATTTCAAGTATCTCTTCTATTATATTTAAATTCTGTAGATAAGAAGGAACGTAATTTATGAATAATAGTGGAAGTTCCACACGCTACTCGATCAAAATTTTTTAATCAGTATAAGCAACGGTATTTTTGAATGAATTAAAATTCCACTCTGAATGAATGCAAGATTACTTTTAAATTAAGAAAAAACGGGAGTAACAGACTAATAAGGAAAACTTTAGAGAAAGCAGTTATGGTAATATTGCTTCAAATTAAAATCTCTTTCTTTTTTTTTATTGGTTGAATTTAACTTTATTTTCTTGACTTTTGGAATTCGTTCATTGATGACTGGGGGCAAAAAAATTAATTTTCATTATTCTGATTTCGGAATATTTCAGCTGTCAAAATTTGTGGTTCCGTACCCGTTTAACCGGCCAAAATACTTCTTTCAAAAACTTTAAATTTTGAAAATACCGAAAAATAGATTTATGAGCTATGAAATTGAGATCTCGGCTATTTTCTGTATTTTTTAATTTTCGCTTTCATTTAATACTATATTGACTTTGCAGCGTATGAACATTTTTGGAATTTTTATTAAGAGTACCCGAAGTCGAAAAAAAACTTTTTTGGTTTATTTCGATTACGTAATACTTGAAATCACGAAGTTTTTTTGCTCAGTATACCCTTTCATGTAAACCCTCTCACTGGCCAAAAAATTTCTAAAAACTCTAAATTTCAACTAAAATCCAGATCTTGAATTTTTCAAGCTTCCAGTACCAAATGGTTGTATGTATCTTCAGGCGATTAGCTTGGTGATTTTTCTAATGATCAGAAAAGACAATTGAAAAGGTGAAAAGCAGAAGGTTCTAACTGATATTTTGATGAGGCACATCTCTGCGTGCTTTAAGGTCCTAAAATAAGCTTTATTGAAATGTGAATCAGCACCTTTGGTTTTTCACCCCTTCAATAGTTGCTTACACTTTCTGCGCGTACATGTGAACGACGAAAGGAGACAATATCGAAACCGAAATAATTCGAACACTTTTTTCCCTCCAAGTCTTGAATTTGAAAAAAATTCCAAAAATTGTTGTTTTTAATTGATTCCAAGTATTTCGTCAGTTCAATAAAAAAGCAATTAATAATTTCCAAACTCGGTCTTTTTTAGTTAAAACCTTCACGAAATTTCATTGGCGGATGTGCTTTTAGAATGGGACATTGCGCCTTGCGTAAAAAGTCATCCCGCAAATAGCCTCGGCGTGCGTAAGAAAACTGTACATGGTAGTGAAGTAGTATAAGGTGAGGTTCATTCATGCGCCGGCCGCGAGTAGGTGGGGTATTGATCGGCGGCCGCGTATCGCGTATATGCCCCGTGCATTGCACCCAGTCTTCGTCCTAGAATTTTTCCCGAATAAACCTCTCTCGCCCACCCCCGCTCGCGTGTACGTGTGCACTGCACACGCTGTCCAAGCTTATATTTCGTAGGCGTGCACCGCGCTTTTGCTTTGTACATCGGATCCAAGCCATTGCGCCCGTAATTATCAATAATTGCACGAGCGCTCGATTTCACCACGCGACTTCGTAACGAGACTTGATTTTTTTCGGGCTTTCTAGGGAAAAACGGAATAGGTCTCATGAGATCCTTAAGAAATTTGGTTTGAAATGTAAGTTCGATTTTATGACAAGATGTTGAATAGGATCTGGAACATATGTGAAAGTCTGGAAAAATGATTTTTATTCTTATTCTTATTATATTTTATTATTATCACTTATTTTGAAATTTGAGTTTTCCAAAAATGATTAGCTTCGAACATTTCGATTTGGCCAGTCAAATGTCGTGTATATGCAGCGTGGAACAAAATATTTTGATGGTGTCACAGAAACTCAGAATTGAAATTTTGAGTGCCCGTAAGACGTTTACCAAACATGAAAAGTTATGAAAAGTTGTCATGTACTTGAAATTGAATTTTCAATGTTTGAAAATTCAGTGACAATAAAATGATAATAATTACTTTTATTATTATTATTCGGGACCATGGAGTCTCAAAATGCGAAAGAGTTAGTTTTCAGGTCGCTGTTCGCCGAAGTTTTATGGGTTGGAAGTACCATTATGAAATTTGTACGATGAATAGGCATTTATGGTTATCATTAGGAGAATAAATCATCAATGTGTCGATCGATCAGACATTTTAAAATTCTTATTCATTTTCTGATTTTTTCCGGGTCATTTTGCGTTTGCAAAATTCGAAAATTTTCGAAGTTTTATAAATAATGGAAATTCCCAAAACTCTAGGGATTTCTGATTACTTTTTTAGGTCCCATAAATTAAGAAAAGTTCACTACAGTTTGAGAAATTTTTAAAACTTTTCTTCAGATTCGAAAAATTACGAATAATAGTAGAAAATCCTTTGTTTTTCCAAAATTTTGCGAGTACAACGCAATTGTCACGAAAAATGTATACAATTACGAAATGTCTGAAAAATTTTCCAAGTCGCTAAAATCCTCTAAAACTTTTCAAAATAATGTTCAAATCCCTGAAAATTGACCAAAAATATGATACATGATAAACAGCTCAGAAATTGGTGATATGAAAATCCGTGGAAATGTCTCATTTTACAAAAATTCCCAAAAACTCAATGTAAGTTGAGTTTTTTATAAAATCAGTTAATAAATTGTTGCACACGTTTAAAAAACGTGTTCCTCGTTTTCGATAATTTTCCGAAAATTTCTAAATAAAATTCCCGGTTTTTGTATAATAATCCAGACTTTCCTGGTCTTTTCCTGCTCAAAGCGAAACATAATATGCAATATGGTTCGTTACTGTCGGGAGAAAGGTATAAAATGATCTTAGTTGTCAATTTTCGAACGTCTCACTAATTTGTTAATGAAAAATTAATATCTTTCATCAGTTAGCACATAATTCTGCTGATTTCTCTCAATACAACAGTCAGGACTAAATGTTTTAATTTGAATTCGTTGAGATTCTATACGTCATTCCCCGTGTTTGCCAGCTTGAATCTTGAGCTAGTACCTGAAATAAACCAGGAAAATCATAACATTTTACAAGGGAAGCAAGGAAAAACCCTGGCAAAATTGCAGCGCATCGAAAGTTAGGCCGTAAAATGAAGCGAGAATGAGAAAAGTCTGTGGGTTCACGTTCCGTGGCGAAGAAGAAAAAGTCGGTGTCATATCGATTGCACTCGCGTAACGATTACATTGCGCAGATTTTGCCCTTCGCACTCCAATTGCTGTAAAGTTAGAGGATTATGTCATTACGGGAACGCGGGGAACGAGTAAGCGAACCTATCGTTTTGCCTGTTGCATTGATGCACGAACATGTAATTATTTGCGATGAGTATTTGCGTTTATTACAATTTTCATCCGTTCAAATGGAGACGGAAAAATGACCAAGCAGAAAATTGTGGATAGGTTTTTGGGGTCTTTTTTTAAACGGTGAATAAGCGGGTTCAAGGAGTTGGGTATAAATAAAGCGAACAAAGCAAAGTAATTCCAAGTCGGATTTTGCAAATCTTTTGTTGAGGCGTATGAAATTGATGAAAAACAGAGTTTTTGATTCCAGAAGTATACACGTTCATTTTTTTTAGATTTATGTTTTATTTATCATGTTATTAAGGGCTCCAAAAGTTTTTTGAAGAATTTTTCAACTATCAGCTGAATTCGGTCGAAAATTTACAATCTGCGTTCTTAAGATTTTACACCAGTATGACGAAAAATGGACAAAAAGGAAAATTCGGTGTGCAAATTGAGCAAAATTTTATACGTGGGCATATTTAAAAACGGAATTACTTTTTTGATTATGATAATGCGCGTTAAAGGGCGAATTTAACCGTGGCAACTGTTATTTGTTGTAGGAATTTTCCCAACTAACAAAAGAATTAACGTCGGCTCGCGAGGGTATACTGGAGAAGGAGGAAGAAATTTCGGAACTCAAGGCTGAAAGAAACAATACAAGGGTGAATTTCTCGAGTTTTTAAACCATGAGGAAGGGATTGAAAGGTCATTAATGTTGAAAATATTATTTTCACAGTTACTGCTCGAGCATTTAGAATGTTTGGTCTCTAGGCACGAGAGATCGCTTCGCATGACCGTAGTAAAGCGACAAGCCGCTGCACAATCAGGAGTATCTTCCGAAGTCGAGGTGCTCAAAGCTCTTAAAAGTCTCTTCGAACATCATAAAGCTTTGGACGAAAAGGTATGAAATCGCGAGCAATTCGCGCTCAAAAATGAAAAAATGCAGTTTGGTTAGATGAAACTACATTTTTTTTCATCGGATATAAGAACGAAAATATCTCACGGTCATTAGGGTTGCGCACGTGACTCAAAAATAGGAAATTCTTTCAAAATGATGAAAAATTTGTTGTTAAGGTGAAATTATCGTGTACAGTGTACAATATTTCAAATGTTTCGATGCATATCCGAATTTTTCCGTAATCCAAATAGGATATATGAAAATGAATGGACCCTGAAGCTTCATTTCGTTGTTTGAAAATCAGATGAACCCTGTGACTCGGATCATTGCTGAAATTCTTGAACTTACAAAAACCGCTAAAATCCTACAAAAATAAAAAAAAATTTTATATTTTCATCTCTTGAGGTAACCTTATAACATGCCTATAAGAATTTAAGAAAGATTGAACCTTATTAGATTTCCAGAATAGTTCATAAGTTATGTCCGATTTCTATTACAGGTTTTACACGTTTTGGAGACGCGATATTTTTGTTAAAATTCCCGAGATTTTTTTTCGAGTCTGCAAAAAATTCTACTTCCATTGATTTTTAGAGACACCCCCGAGTTAGAATCCCGAGAATTCCCGAATTATAATGCAGGGAGAGAACGAAAATATTGTATCGTTGCAGGTTCGCGAGAGGTTACGAGTGGCTCTAGAAAAAAATACGAGCTTAGAAGAAGAATTAGCACATACCAAAGACGAGGTGCGTCGTAGTTTATAATCACATTGCAAGAACAAACATACAATTTTGAGATAATATGTTTCGACTTTTCGACCGAAAGAAACTTACAAATAATTTTCGAAAAATAATGAATAGATAATTTTTTTTATCATGATTCTAATGTTCTATTATATTTTAAATTATACATAACTGATGAACCAATGGTTTATTCATGAATTAATTATTGTAAATAATCGACGAATATATTCGAAATTGTACGATTAGAAATTATTAATTGAACTTTATAACTCATTCTTGTTTCGTATTGTCTACAACTGCTTTATTTCGAGACTTGAAAACACTTGTTCTCTTAGCGTGGCTCTTGGCGATTTATCGACAACGACTCGTATTTTCAGCTTCAGCAGTACAAAGCAAGTGGCCAGGCCCCAAAAGCCATCGACGATAGACCTAAGGAAAATGGCCAAGCCGAGGATAGTCAGCAGCAGCAACAAAACAAGGTAGTCTCTTTAATCGATATGTCCCCATTCCTCGCACACCCACGTATGCAAGTATGCCATGGTCCATTGTTTCACGTCTCACATCGATCACGAATCAATACATACATCATCCCGTTACAAATTCGCGATTCGTCTGTACCCTCATCTACACTTGTATGATGTGAAAGTCACTCTGTAGCGTTTGGGTATATATCGTAACTGCATTTGTCATCCCATTTTTGCATGGTCATATTTAGCATTGTTTTTCATGGATTCATCGCCGGATTCATTTATTTATTTTTTCGAATTCCTTTTAATATTGTTGATGGAACATTACTCATGCTCATTTGTGTGTTTTCGTGGGGAATAAAGGGGTGGGGGTGGTCACAAAAAGAATGGAATATTTTTATTTTGTATACGGTAGGTTAAAGTTTAAGGTTAATAGGAAATAATGGAAATTGGCGTTTAAAGAATACGATTTGACCGCAGTTGATAGTGATTCACTTTTTAAAATAGAGACATAAATTATTTATTTGTTGAAAATTGGAAAAAAAGTTTGCTTCTTTTTTCTACGGTTAGATAAAACCGGAGTTGTTGCGCACCTGGAAAATGGAATATATATTCAAATAATTTACGCCGAGTATAGAAGCATAGAGATTTTAAAATTTTTCAAGTTTTTTAATTTGTAGGTTTTCTAAACTTTTAAAGCTCGGGGAACTTTTGAAGTTTTAAAAATTTTGAGAAAATTTTGAAATTTTGATAGTTCGAAGTTTTTACGAATTTGAATGAATTTTGAAGTTTTTTTAATGCGAAGTTCCGAAGTTTCAAAGTTGTTGATTTTTGTAATTTGTGGGGTTGTTCAACTTTTAAAGCTTTGGAAACATTTAAAATTTTTTTAAAAATTATAAAGTCCTGAAGTTTCGGAAATTTTAGAAGTTTTGAATATTTCGTAATTTTAAAGGTTCGAGAGTTTGAAAGAACCTAGAAATTTCAAATTCAAAAGTTGTTGAGTTTTCGAATTTCAAAATTTTCTACGCTTGAAAGTTTCGTCATTTTGGAAGTTTTTAGTTTGTAAACTTTTGATGAATTATCATGAATGTTGAAGTTTTTATGTATTTTCAAGTTGCTAAGTCTTGAAAATTTTTGTAGTTAAAAGTTCTTTAGTTTAGGGAGTTTTAACTTTTTTTAAATTCCGAAAGTTGTAAAGTTTCGAAAATTTTTGAAGCTTTGAGCCTAGGAATTTCAAACATTTTCGAAATTTTGGTGTTTCAAAATTTCAGAAACTTCGAAAGTTTTGGAATTTTTGAATTTTGAAGTTCTGAAAAACTGTGTTTCATTAAAGCAATCTTGTTGGTAATAAAAAACCGAAACACCGAAACACCAATAAAACGTCAATAAGTTGACCTGGAAGGATGACATTCGTCTCGGAAAACCACTATTTCATCTAATTTCACAATCAAAAAAGCGCAACAACCATAAGAAACTGTCGAATCTAAGTCACGTTTTTCCACTTTGTGACCACTTTGACAAATAAAAAAAAAAGCATTTATCCGGTAACATTTCATCAACATCTTTCGTGTCATTTCCCCCTGAAAAATGTGGAGTTGCACGTTGTCACGTTTAGGTCATATAGTTATAAACGTGTAGTATTTGGGTAAATGCGAGGCGACGCGGAGCCGGCGATGCGAGCGAGGCATTCTGAATGTAGTGTTGTGATCGAGCAGAGTCAGGGTGAACAGACGACAGGCCAGCAGCAGCAGCAGCAGCAGCAACAGCAGCAAGAGCAACAGGCCCAGCAGCAACAGATTCTCATAGGTACGGAGAAGGTCCAGGAAGTCGGGAGTAGGTTGAGCAATGGGAATCTCGATCCCAACGACCAGGACTCGACCGCCAGGGTAATTGATTTGAAGGCCACACTTGACAAGCAGGTATTTCTTACAACTTCTTTTCGTTCTGAAATTATTGCTTGTGAATACATTTTTTTATGGTAATCCAATTTCTTCAACGGACGAATTTCGGGGAAGCTGTGGATAGATTTTTAAAGATAACAACAAAATTTATTGATCAGTAAACTAAACTAAATAAAAACGGACGTACAAGTCCTAAAAAAAAGTAATGAAATGAGTAGACGGATGGAAAAATATGAAACCTCGGTTTTGCAATTCAACAACAATTAAATCGTGAATTAAAAAATTCTCCGTCTTTAATGGAAGCTTTATCACAAGAAATGCAATAAAAACTCCCCGCGGAAGGTTGTTCCATCGCAAAAAGTATTCAGAGCACAATTAAAACTTCCATCACGTTCGCTGTAATTAATGAGTCAAAAGATTCCGATAATACGATTTCTCCCGATGATCGCTTTTGATATGACACAGCGAAAAACAAAAATAGAAGATTGTATTTACAAAGCCGGGAAAATAATTTCACGCATCGGGCAACCTGAATTCGCGCATTCCCAAGGCCTTGACACCGCCTTGGAAAATATGATTCGACGTTGAAGTTCATGGATCGAGGTAAAAAGTACACGTGTCGCCTGCATGTGTGTGGAGCTAGTTAGTAACACGAATGCCGTTTTATCCCGATTTATTATTTCTGTACGGAGTTGTTGATTTTTGTTCGTTCGTCAATTTGTTGACGTGAAATTTGCAGAATACGCGATTTTTCAGCTTCGCGTGAACGAATTAGCGAGGCGATTTTTTTAAACACGTGCTCGGCGAGGGGGCAAATTCGATGGCCGCACTCGGCGAGCAAATATACGTTTCGCGAGATAATAGCGTGCTTTTAATCGCGTACAGCCAGACGCTGTTATTCAAGAAACGCGCGACGCCATGACGAAATATCCGCGATCTAATTATACTCCGCCGCCGCAGCGGGCGCTAATCCATAACTGGCCAATCTTTGAATCGCTAATCCTTCAATTATTCCATGCATCGGTATTACTTGGCGCGCGATTAATCCGTTTAATTAACGATTTGACGTTAATCGGGCGCCAGGCGATTGCGGAGTTGAATGGGAAAGGTTTCGTAAGTAAAATGGAGAGAGGCGAAGGTGGAGCAACATTTTCTCGTGGGATCGATGCATAATTGGATTTTGTAATTTAGCGAATAATGTTTTTCTAAAGTTTGACTATCTCAGTTTGTAGTCCGCACTGAATGATATTTTCGACGTTTTTATTATTTTTTTGTATGACTGGAGGTTTTCATTACGAAATTTGGAAAGTTTTTCGAATTTTGGAAAATTCTTCGTATGTATTAAAAGTTACTATATAGGAAGTCTTACAAGTTTGTAAGGTAAACTTCTTGCATGAAGGTTTTCGAAGGTTTAACATATTCGAAGATATTTGAATTAGTTTTCTGAGATTCTGAAAAATTTTAATAATAGAACCTTCGAAATATTTGGATCGGAACTAATTTGTTGAAAAATCATACTCGAATGTATATAATTCCTTTATATTTTCAAAAAAGCAGAAAATTTATTTTGAAATCTATGAAGTTTCCCAAATTTTCAAAAGATGTCGAAAACGAAAAATTTCTACAAATTTTAGAAAATAAATCTTTGAAAAATACGAGTCCGGGAAGTTTCGGAATTTTTTTTTCAGAAATTGCAAAAAAAATTTTCCTCACTACGATCGAAAAATCAGAAAACTACGAAGTAGAACCACTCAACATGCAAAAATTTAATTCGAGAATAGAGAAAATTATAAATCTAAAAAATTAAGAATCTCAAGGACTTTGATATATTAAGCATTTTTGAAATTGGTCATTATGGAACTTGAATTTAGAAGCTTCGAAGCGCGAATTTAGAAGTTTCTATTTAAGAAAATAATAATAATTTATCATTGTTCAATATTTTTGGAAATGGAATCAAATTAGAATTTGTAGAATTTCTCGTATGTTTTTTCGACAACATTTTCTTATTGCTGTGGACGATGATTCTAGAGCGCGGAATTGAGCACGTGGCAGCGAAGAGTAGCCGAGCTCTCGGGAAGAATCGGGGATCTCGAAGAGAATTTGTCAAAGGCGCAAAAGGACTTCCTGAAGTCGCAAGAGGCGAACTCGAAGCTGCAGAGGGATTT
This sequence comes from Platygaster equestris, assembly GCA_030522785.1. Classification (NCBI taxonomy): domain Eukaryota; kingdom Metazoa; phylum Arthropoda; class Insecta; order Hymenoptera; family Platygastridae; genus Platygaster; species Platygaster equestris. Next base: position 11,977 of record JAPYZK010000085.1, read on the forward strand.
GCGAGAGAACGTGGCGCAGAAAGAAGACCAGGAGGAGAGAATAGCGACCCTGGAAAAGCGATACCTCAATGCTCAACGCGAAGCCATAAGCCTCCATGACCTGAACGAGAAACTCGAGCAGGAATTGCGGCACAAGGAGGCGCAACTCAAGGTGGAAATGATTTTCTTTTCGCGGAGAAAATAGAATTTTTTGTATTCCATCATGATCTAAAATTGCTTTTTTTCCTTTTGAAGTGTTTTAATTTTATCGGATACTCCACCTGACCTAAATTTCTTTCTGGAAAATTATAATGAAATTGGTGCACTCGATGATTCCAGATGTAAAAAATTAGATTCTCACTTTTTTTATTGTTAGCTTTTTTCTTTATTGACTGACCCAATTTTCTATTTTTTGCATATTTCGATTATTTATTCATGTATTCAACAGGTGAAAAACCTGGTTGAACTCTTTGTTACTATTTATGTAATTAGTTGGTCTTCAGTTACGACGATTTTTTTTACACTTTTCATTGTTCATTATTTACGTCATTTTTGTGTGATATTTTTGTTTTTTAAGTTTCTTTTTTATTTCTCGTAATTTGCTAATGGTGAATTGTTTGTTGATTGAAGTTGCAAGAAGAAAAGATATCAGCCATCCAAGAAAAACTGGAACTCGCGGAGCAAAAGCTGACCCAGTACTCGAAAATGCCTGAAATGGAGGAGCAGTTCAAGCAGAGGATGGAGGCACTGACCCAGGTGAGGAGGCCCAATCAGGTACGCAGGGGAATCACCACCATTACCGTTTTTTATATTTTTCTGTCTTTGGTCCTCTGCTCGTTAGCTCAAACTCGATCTCGATGTTCACACGAATTTCATCTCGTCACGCAAACATTCGATCATTTTTTTTTTTTTCAATGACGATTTTATTTTCATTTTGTCCTCGTTGATTTTATCCTTTAAACATTTTTTGCTGAAAAAATGTGACTTACATTGCCTTTTTAGCAGGGTCAGTCGATGTCGTCACTTATTAGAGTAATTTTAAGGGATCGAAAATAACGAATGTCATGTAATCGCACGATTGCAATGCTGGGTGTCCCGCCAAAATAAATGATAGTGAACCTTTTTAATTATTGTTTATGGATGGTTTAGAAACAACATTGACACATGATTTTCCGTTTTTATGAAATTATACATCATTTCGAAGGAAAAGTTTGATTATTTTTGAATAAATTTATTTACCTCAGAAAATTTGAAAAGTATTACGTAAATATATATCAGTGTTTTTAATAATAAGTTGTTAAAATTGAATCAGATTTATTAATACAAATACAAAAAAACAGCATGTACAGTAAGTGTTTTCGATTTGCAAGGATAGATATGGAATATGGAATATTTGGACAGAGTTGTTGCGCGCTTGGAAAAAAAACAAAACCTGGCATCGCCGGGAAAAATGGAATGTCCTGGAAAATCTGAAAATGTCATTGAATTTCACAATCGAAAAAACGCAACAACCCTGACTTACATAAATGTAATATTTTTGTATAGATGGAGGGAATGTGACTCTGGGAAGCAAAATTTCCCGCGATTTAAAGGATAGTTGATTGTTTTATTTTTGTTTGGGCGTATTCTGAAATTATCGTTATTGCCATTGCGTTGGGAAAGCCTGGTCGAAACAGTTTTTTGATTCACTTGAGGTGCTATTTTCAACTTTGACGTGTCTTACAAGCAGGCTCAAGAAAGGCATGGCAGCGCCGAAGACAGGATTCAGCGATTAGAGACGCAGCTTGATGAGAAGAACGGCGAAGTGATACGGCTGAATCAACGGCTCAAGATGAACGAGGAGCACAACACGCGTCTCGGCGCTACGGTCGACAAATTGCTTTCCGGTGAGTTGAAAAGGAAATTCGTCAAAGGATTGTTTGGGGAAGAATGAGCGCGATATTTTTTGTGTGTAAATGTGACAATTAACGAGGGTTTTCGTGGTAATTAGTTTTCTCGTGCGTTTTATTCAGTTCAAATATTGAAAAGTTGTATAATTTACGAATTGCAAAATTTAAAAATACGCTCATCATGAATTCTGGATTCTAGAATCAGAATATTGAATTTTGACTATCTAATTTTAGAAATGATACAATTTTTGAACTTCAGTTCTTGACTTTCGAAATTCTATAAATTGGACAATCGAAAATGAATTAATTTTGAAATTCAAAATTTTGAAATTGTGTGCCTGAAATATCATATATTATATTAAAAAATCTCAAAATAACATTTCCAAATTGATAGAATTGAAGTTTCATAATTTTAATTTTAATTTAATAAAGTTTAGTACTCCAAAATTTTCTAATTCAAATTTGAAAATTCGAAAATTTTCTATTCTGAACTTTAAACAATCGCAAGTTTTAAATTTAAGGGGTTGGATTTTAAAAATGTTGGTCCCAGATTTAAGAGAAAATAAAAATAAAAAACTTTGAAAGTAAATGAATTCAGTAGAAATTCAGTATTCGAGTTTTTTTATAATTCTTGGAAAAGGTAAGAATTTGATTGTTAAAAAATTTTTTCAAGTATTTCAAACTAAGAAATTTTTTTAGCGACGGACGAAATCCGTCCGGATTTCGTAATATTGAACTCGAACATCAGTTTTCAATTTCGAACAAGAAAATAAAGTTATAAATAAAAAATTTTCTATACGATCTTGTAAATCATAAAATCACAGAATTTAATTTCGAAATTTTAGTCCCCACTTGTGTCTATAAATACCACTCATTTTTTACATTAAAAGCGTGTTTTCTATCGTCTTTGTTGAATTATTCCAGAATCAAACGAGAGGCTGCAAGTGCACCTAAAAGAAAGAATGCACGCCTTGGAGGAAAAGAACGCACTGACGCAGGATCTCGAAAAGACGCGGAAAATAGCGGAGGATCTTCAAAACGAAAAAGCGGAGATAATGAAGGAGCTTGGCAAGGCGCGCCTGGAGATCGATAACGTTAAGAGGCAGATGCTTCAGCAGGAAATAGCATTCAACATCCAACAAACGGACGCACTGACTCGAAGTCTGTCCCCTAGCGCGGTCGATCCCGGCACGTTTTCCCGGAGTGCGAGCCACAGCAGTTTCGACACACATTCTCTGCCCAGGAGAACGGCCAAGAGGAGCATGCTCGACAATGATATCGCAAAGGTTATTGAAAAATGATCATTTGATTTTTCATTACATCGGACCGCGAATTTTTATAAATTTTACAGCGTTTTTGACAATTTTGTAGAGTTCTTGAGAGTTTTTGATGATTCCGAATTTAGTAATATTTCGAACGATTATCAGATTTTGCGTGATTTTCATTGGATTATTCATTAATATTAGGCATTTGAAATAATCCAGGAAAATTTTTCTAGTGATTATGATGATTTAAAAATTTGATGTATTTTTTTTTTCTCACTTAGTCGTTCATGATTTCGTGACATGTTTCTGAGTTTCGAAATTTCGAAAATTTTATTTGTAATTCAAAATTAAATTTTTGAAAAAAGAAAATACATCGAAAATTCAGCAAAATTATGTAGAATTTGACGAAATTGTTTGAAATCCTTAATGAATTTTCAACAAAAATCGAGAATTTTTCAAAACTTTGGAAAAATTATCGAGCTGAAAAAAATGAATGAATTCATTGAAATTATCCAATGTGAGGATTTTTTTATAATTCAATTTTGCTAACTTTTAAGCCTTTTGCTTTGAATTTTTAAAATTGGGTTGTTTTCATTGTAGAATTATGTGGCACGCACTTTGGCAGAACAAGAGTGGGAAAAACTTCAACAGGCGCACGTGCTTGCAAATGTGCAACAAGCGTTCGACGTGTCGAGCGACGCCGAAGGCGATGGCGACAATGAGAGCAGTTTCAGTTCGGTAGCTGATGTGATTAGTCCAACTGGTCATACGGACGCGCAGACTCTGGCTCTCATGCTCCAGGAGCAGCTCGAGGCCATTAATAATGAAATCAGACTGATTCAGGTGAATTTTCATGAGTTTGGCTAACATTTGCATCTAGTAATTACTCGAGCTTGATACAAACGGACGTTAGAAGTTTGTTAAAAATACAATCCAGATTATTAGAAATAACGATTTAGTCAATCAATACATTTTCGTCAATTCAGAATCACGAATGTATTTTTTTTTTTTTTTTTTTTTTTATATCAATCAATCAAAACTTTGTTGATTAATCGTTGTCAATTAGTCAGCTTTCATGTTAGTTGAATGTCGAAATATCTAAATTCATTTGAATGTAGTTTTTGAATGTACATTTTTTTCTTATGTATTTCGAAATTCAAAATTTAAGATTTTTGAGCCCGGGGTCGAAATTCAAAAATTTAGAAATCTGAATTTTTCAAAGTCTTACAAGAAAAATTTTTGAATTATTTCAATTTCGAAATATTTCGATTTCTGAAATATTTTGCTCGGTCTTTGAAGTTTTGTTACAAAAAACTTCTAGACTCCAAATTTGGAAGAAACAATATGAAATGATTCAGTTTTTTCTACAATTTTCGAAAAAATGACCAATTTTTTAACTTTTATAAAAAAAAAAACAATTCTTTTCCATTTGTTAAAAAAGAAAGAGAAAAAGTCGATCACATTTTTTACACTTAAAACAGTGGAAAAAGTTCCATTAAAAAAATTTTGATTTACAGACAAACAAACGAGACTTTATAATATCAATTTTCATGAAAGATATCTCGAAAATTTTTTTTGTAAAGATTGATTGAATTATTTTGGAATTCGTTGCACTAAACGTAGTTGAATTTTCGAGCTTTTCCAATTAATTAATTTTTCCGTAGGAGGAAAAGCAGAACACGGAAGCAAGAGCAGAAGAATTGGAATCTCGCGTTGGCAGTAGAGAACATATGAATTTGTTGGCGAGGAATAGAAGTTTGGAGCGAGGTTCGCCCCCTCTCAGTGGTAGATCCACGCCCAAATCTCACCATAGCCCTACCAGAGATTACCTGCACAAATACCATACAGTGAGTTACTTTTTTTATCTTTGAATGAAGCATTGTCGGAGCTTGTTACATCCAGAAATTCAGTATCTTGGTAAAATGTATGTCAAAATAACAAATTGATGAATATTTTTTAAGTAGTGTGAAGATTTTTTGTGTGATTTTGTTGAATTCCAAAAAATATAAAAACATAGAAACTAGAATTGTCTTGAATAATTTCGTTGTATTTTCGATTATCTTTTAAACTTTAAAATGATGCCAGATTTATTTGAAAAAATTGATGGAAAGTTCGTCAACTGTAGATAATTTGATATGATTTCAACAATTTCAGGAAATTAATCACAATTATGTAATTTTAGGAAATTGTTGAAAGTTCTAAGTCAAAATGGTAAACATTAATTTTTAATTAATTAATTCAATAATTTGTATTTGTTTAATAATTTTAATACATATTTTTTATTCATGTAAACATTTATTTTTTTTATGTTTATGACTGCAAAGCTCCGACAAAGCTTTAGGCATGAAAATTTCAATTTGATGTGACTGTTGTAAATATCTGTTGCATCTCTCAAAAGCTCATCTTCTGTCATACAAAAATGTGTGTACTGCTTGAAATCTCTGTTGGAATTGAATTTTATCAACTTGTCTATTTATGAGAAAAATTTCCAAAAAAAAAATTGTCAGTGAAGATTTGTCTGGCCAATTTTTTGTATGATCAAAAATCCCTTTTGTCAAAATGTAAAAAATCTGTGGACAAAATATGAAATGTGAACTCTTGATTCCAATAATAAACATAGCTGAAGAGTTTGAAGCAGTCACTTTTTGGAAAAAAGTAGAAACTTTAAATATTTTTTGAAATTCTCGGAAACATGTAAAATTAAACTCCCACAGGCACCGGCATCAATGTCCCCTGCTCACCTACACCAGTATGCAGCGTCGTTAGTTAGTCCTGGACAACTTTCCGAGTCACTTCCCACGAGCCAGGTTTGTAATTGTGAATGCAAATGCACGAAAATATTTGTTCACTTAGTTGATCATGTTGTCGTTAGTTTTTTAATTTCATTTAGTCATTTATTAATCAACACATGAATCAAGAATAATTTCTGAAATTTTGTTTCTTTTTTAGAAATCCTAATTTCTATTCACCACCGATGTGAACTTCTGGAATTTTAAAACATTTTCACATTGTTGAAATTTATTTCGAAAATTCGAAAACTTTTTTATTTCTAAAATCAAATGTTATATATTCAGTATTTGGTCATTAAACTTGATTGTGTATGAGTTTTCTGGTTTTTCGATTTCAATTCTGAATTTCTTAGATTTTCAGCCTTCGAAATGAGATTGTACAATTAAAAAATTTTTACTTTTCCAAGATGATTCAATTTTTGTTGACAATTTTTGAAATACATCGAATTTAATTTTTTCGAAAATTCATTCAATTCGCAATTTCAGTGAATTTTGATCCTCCTCGACAGTTTTTTCGCTGTTCTGAAAAATCTTAAACTTGACTGTGAAATCGACAGAAAAATTCTCATTTTTTTTTATTTCTTCACAGGTTTTTAAAATAGACAGTAAAATTCCTTTCAAGATTCACTCGACGTCTTTTAATACAGAATTGCCAATAATTCCAAAACGATACTTCATCGAACTTTCTGATATTCGCAGTTGTCTGCGGAAGAGCTGCATTTACTCGGCGACAGAGATGGCCTTGGAATGGGCAGCGGAAGCGACGGCTCGCTCAGACTGGAACGCGTAGTTCAAGCGCTAGCTCAAAGTCAAGAAGAATTGAGGAGGTACGAAACCCCAAAATCCCTTCAATTTCTCATGACCGGGCAAAAATACAATTGCTTCTCTCATTTCGCGGCCTCGCTCTCATCCTTAAATTCGCACGCTGTTTTTTTTCTTTTTTTTTTTTCTTTTGTCACGGATTATTTCAAGGACAATTTCCGAAATTAGTTTGTCTGGACGACCGAAACTCGATTCAAAATTTGATTGTTTTGAATTCCCTTAACGTACGAGAAAAAAAGAAACACAGGGAAAGAAATTAACGATTGCTTTTTTCGTTGTCCATGCTACCAGATGTACTGGACAATCTGGATATCCTAGTGGCGCCTACTCTTTGTACAGGTTAATTGACGATTTTCATGACCTTGCATGTTTGTCGTACCGCACGCCGAATTTTAGTGATTTCCGTCAATGCGGATTGGGCAGTAAAGATTTTGATTTTGATGGTAAACGGAGATGTTATGATAGTTCGGTTTTTTTTTTTTTTTTTTGTCGATTGATAAGTTGGAAAATTACGGATTGTCTAATGGTTTTGAAGGTTTATAATATTCTTGAATGTATAGCTGTTGTACGAGGGATTTTACGTAGTTTTATAATTTTTGACAATTTCGAAAAGATTTATTGTATTTTGGTAAGAAATTGGCCAGAATGAAAAATTTAGATCAAATATTATTTTTGTAGTATTAACCAAAATTTCGATCGAACTTGAAAATCGATTTTTCGTATTTTTGTGCTACTTTTTTACTTCGAATTTTCTTTGAGAATACAAAATTTTCGTTCTCGACTTCGATCTCTTTTTTCAACTCGAACTTGGAAATTTTTAAATGTAATTTTTTTCTATTTAGAGTTTTGAATTTTTGAGTGACAAGATTGGAATTTTTGCAGTATTGTTAGAATTTCCATAATTTAATAGTTTATAATACGAGTTTTTCAAACTTGAAGTCTGCATTTTTGAATTTTTTTTTATTTTTCGGATTTTTATATTACGATATTATTGTGCAATTTGAAAGTTTGCAGTAGAATTTTTATCAATTTCAAGTTCCAAATTCTCTTTTCGAGTTTGAATGAAAAGTTTCGATACTTACAAGTCACAAAACTTAAATTTGAAGTATTTAAATTCTAATGATTTCAAGTTTGATTTAATTTAAAAATAAAAAATTTAATTCATGAATCTTTTTAAACAATGTTGACTTTTCGAAGTTTCGTAACTTTTAATCCAACTTTTTAGAGAAAGGTTGACAGAATTTTTTGATTTTTCGATTTTCACATTTTTATACACAGATATTTAATTCCTCAAATTTACGAACTCGAATTTTTTAGTTTCTAACATCCAAATTGTCAATTTTACACATTTTTGTCATGTTTAGATGTCAGTGTTTTTTTTTTTAATTTTTCATTTCGACTTTTTTTTCTAAAATGTCGATTCACAAATTCAGTCTGAAAAAATAGTAGTTCTAGTACTATTTTCATCATTTTTTTTTTATTATTTATAGTAACTCTAGTTACTAGTTACATTTCTAAATGATTGTAAACATGTAAAATGTTGAACGAATATTCGAATCCATTAGACCCCAGGTCAGTTTTTGCCATTTGCAAAAAAACTGTATTTGCACGCGAAAAAGCAGTCCGTAGTTTATAGAATCGCGGTAGATTGCAGTTTTCGGAACTCGAGAAAACACCGCGTGTTTATTCGTAGTTGTTTCTTTCGAGCGCAGCGACTCCGAAGACTTTCGAAACTACTCTTTCGTGGATAATTTCGAGGTCGCCAGGGAGCCTTCGTATTTTTATGCCTGCCCAGGCCGCAATATGCAACGCTCTCTTGCACAGCAAAGGGAATTTATGAAATCAAGATATATCCGAGGAATCCATCGGATTCTCCAGCAATTGAGGTGCCCCGTTGGTTAATTACAGCCTGAATGAAATTAGAGATGTTTTAGAATGTTGAGCGTCATCGCTTCGACATCAACGTTCATTATCATACCTCCCCGCAGAGCAGCTGTTCCATATTTCGAATTCTCATGCGCGACATCAAAATGAAAAATATACAGCCATTATACTTATTTCGTGACATGTCACATAAACCCTAGAGTTTTACTGAAAAAAAAAAAAAAAAAAAAAAAACACCCCCATCAAATCATTAGCAATCACCCCCCAATTACCCATGTTAGCTCGGAATTCATTCTCAAATCACGAATTTTGTAAGTTCCCTTCTGTTCGCCACACACATCCAGCGAAGCTATAATTTTCTTCATCCATCACGCGCCGCAGCTTTCATAACTTGTTTTCACCCAACGAAAAGTCACGCGACAATTCAAGGACACGCAATTTTGACGAGCGGTATATTTTGCCCAGAGTCGTTGCCGTCCGAGTAGTTTAATCTCCTGATTACTATTACTCGTTACATACATGCTTCATCGTTCATGGCTTCGTCGAGATCGGGCGTATCGGGTGAAGTAAAAATTTTTTCGAGTTTCTCGTATTTTTCGAATTTCTCCCGTTTCTGACGGTAATGTTTGTGGAGTATAAACCGAACTCGACGAAAGCGACGCTAAATATTAGAGTAGAACTAGAAACTAGAATAGCGCTCCATGCAGCAGTCATGGACATCATAACAACGGCGCACTCAATTCTGGGACCCCTCCTTCACCCTTGTCTTCACGCCACAGCAGCCAGGACAGTTTGCACAAGAACAGTTACGGGGTCGTGGGTCTTCCTCTGGGACAGCTCTCCAGTGCGCATCTCCAGCACATGCAGGCGGGCATGAGTCCGGTCACAGCGGCCGCCGTCGCCGCCGCCCAGAAAAAAAAGAGCATCAAGAGCAGTCTCGGGCGGTTCTTCAGCAAAAAGGAAAAGGTGAGCGAAAGTGTTCCGTGTTAGGTCAGTAGGAGCTCTTTTGAAGTCCCTTTTAAAGTTATAGAATCTGAAAAAGTAAAACAGTTTATTTTTGACGTACACAGTCATTTTTGTGTTATAAAATCGCGTGAAGGCATTTTAACGGTTTTAGTTGTTTATTATGGATACAGTGATTTTGTACTAGAGAAAAATTCTGAAAAATACGTGTTTTTTTTTACAGATCAAAGGCAAGGACTCGACGATGCCGGGCGAAATGATGGGCCTGATGGGGGCTGGCACGCCCGCGGACCCCGACTACGGCGAAAACGTTTCTTCGGCCGGAACACTCGGTGGCAAAAGTGATTTCGATCGCAGAAAAAAGAAGAGGTGTGATTTTTTTTAAATCTTTGAATGTTTCGTTGGGTAGGAACTTTATTCGAAGTTGAGTTCGAAAATTTTTCGAAAACTGAAAATTTTTAAACTCTTATATTGTACATATTGTCGAAACATCCGAAACTTTGGAATTTTATAATCTTTCGAAACTTATACATTTCATAATTCTTCATACAAAACTGCAAATATTTTGTAATTTCTTGAAATTCAAATTACTAAAATTACAAAATATCAAAATATTAAAATGCTTTGAGATGCTTGAAAACTTTGAAATTCATCAAAAATTTCAGGTAAACTTGAAAATTTTCAGTTTTTATGAACTTTGAAATGATTCGAAACTTCTGAAACACTGAAAATTCCAAAATTTTATCAGCTCAAAACTTCTCAATTTTTGTAAATTCTCCAAAACTCGGAAATTCCTCTGAATTCTCCAAACTTCAATGCATTCAAAATTTTCGAAGCTTCAAAGCTATGGAAAAATTTGAAGTCATTTGAAATTCTCAAAAACTGAATAATTTGATAACTCAAAATTTTCTAAAACTTTCCAAACTTCACACTTGTCAAAACTCAAAAATTGCAGTGATTTTAAAATTGCCAAAGCTTCAAAATTTTCAGACTTCAGAACATTTTAAAACTTCACAATGTCTAAAGTTTCGTTCATAAATTTATGAAAATTTCGTACAGAAAATAAAATACCTCTACATGAATAAAATCTTGGCTACGCCCTTGCCCCATTTCCTTACACCAAAAAAAAACTTATATGACTAGGAAGTTTATAAGTAGCTGCAAATCGAATATTTTTAAAAACTTGCTTATATAATTGCAGCATGTTGGACTCTTCTCGCCAAGAACTTCTGGCCGAAGCGATGAAAGCTGGAACACCGTTTGCCTTGTGGAATGGACCAACAATAGTCGCCTGGTTAGAACTCTGGGTTGGGATGCCCGCCTGGTACGTCGCGGCTTGTCGCGCCAACGTCAAAAGTGGCGCCATCATGAGCGCCCTTAGCGACACCGAAATCCAACGCGAAATAGGAATCAGGTTATTTCTGCTTATTGTAAACATTGTCATATATTCCGTCGAACCCGGAATGTAGTACAAATTTTCGATGAATTTCGAAAAAAAAAAAATTGATGAAAAAATGCCAACGTTTTATATAAAACGGTAAAAAGTTTTTTCGCCAATAACTAGAAAAAAAAGTATTTTTCAGTTGGTTGTTTTTCAAAGTTCATCGTAAAAATTTAAATTCGTTCATCGAAATGGTTCTGTTGTTGATGACACAATTATTTTTTAGTAATCCTCTGCATCGACTGAAGCTGAGATTGGCGATCCAGGAAATGGTTTCGTTGACGAGCCCGTCGGCGCCGAAAACATCGCGCACGACGCTCGCGTTCGGCGATATGAACCACGAGTGGATCGGCAACGTTTGGCTGCCGAGCCTCGGCTTACCACAGTATCGGTCTACCTTCATGGAGTGCCTTGTAGACGCCAGAATGTTAGACCATCTCACGAAAAAAGACCTTCGGGGTCAGCTTCGAATGATCGACAGTTTTCATAGGTACTTTCTTTCCACCGACATTACATATGTATATTATGGACTTTTGGCGAGTCAGCGGAAGAAAGAATTCGAAAAAAGTATATTTCTAAAATCTGCACTTTAGGGGATGATTTTTGTTGTGTCATTCTCGAAAAAATTCTAGTTGGTTTCACTGTTTTTTGCCTGTAAAAGAATGTTTCCAGATAAAAAATGTGAAATAATAATGATATTTTTTTTGTGTTTCAGGACGAGTTTACAATATGGTATTTCTTGTTTGAAAAGACTAAATTTTGATAAACAACAGTTAGAAAAAAGAAGACTTAGAGCAGAAGGAGCGAATATCGATGTTATTGTATGGAGCAATGATCGTGTTATACGATGGGTACAATCGATTGGATTAAAGGTAGTTCGCAGTTTATTACATTTAAGCATTTTGAACATACCAATAATTTTACTGAATACTTTGGGTTATTATTTTATTTTTTATTGTCCAGTGCTAATGTTGAACATTTGTTTTTTGAAACTTGACAAATAAGTATTTGCGTTCTCGATTTTTTGAATGTTGAGTTCAACGTTATTGATTGCATGAATTCGAAATATTGCGTAATAATATACCTGGATATTGAACCAAAATTTTTAATTTTTCAAATATTAATTAAAATCGATTCATTTTGTAAATCTAAAATTTTTTGGAGATGATTGCAAAAAATAAATCGAGATTGTTTCCAAGTATTTGAGATAATGAAAGTTTTTAATTAATTCCAAATATTTTTTAAAAGCATGGTTCTTGAACTCAATCATCACAACTCGATCATTTGAGTTTTTCTAATGCATATTCAAGTTTGTATTATGGTTTAAATTAATGTAGATTTTTTTCAAAACCGTGACTAAAGCATATAGAAAATCAACTTAAAGACACAGCAGTTTCGTAAAAGTAAAAAATGTAAAAAAACTAAGAATTAGAAATGTAATTGAATAATTGAATTAAACCTTCCGAAAATCATGAGAATAAAAAATGTATCATAAAAAGTGATATATCAGTGTCTGAAATAGTAATTTATTCTCTATCTTTAGGAATATGGGAACAATCTGCTGGAATCCGGGGTACACGGCGCCCTCATAGCCCTCGACGACAGTTTCGATGCCAATACTTTCGCGCTCACTTTGCAAATACCCACGCAAAGCACACAGGTTCTTAGCTCGTTCCAATCAATAATTATTTAATTAACTTGAAAATATGAAAATCTTACTTTAAAAGATTATATAGTACATTTCGCAACTAGTGTAAGAATACCTTTTAAATGAATGTGAGGTTTCTCAAACGAGCCAGAAGTGACTCAAGTTTTAGAATCACATGAGTTGAAAAAATAATAATTACACTAGTGGCGAAATTTATTGTATCCTACGACGTGGAAAGAGTGGGTTCGAAAAAATGACAACAGTCGAAAAAGTCTGTTGGATGTTACGTTTTTTTCAATTTTTTAAGATAAAATAACCGAATAAGGGATGAATAAATTGAATGAATTTGTTACGCCGTTGACTTTCCACTTGAAATTTAGCATTCTCCAAATTTTTAAGAAATTTACGAAATGGCATATTGAAAATTTTTGAATCTTATATCGAATCAACAGTTGTACGAATTCTAGTTGAAAACAATGTAAAATGAGTCAACATTTCTTAAACCTAACCCAAATTGGATGAAAATTCATTTTTGATCATTGATAGATTTTTTCGATATCATTTTACCTTGCTTACACAAATTTTGTAGAAAACTTTCTTTGTTAGTAATACCAACAACCAAATTTCATAGTATTTTATTTTTTGTTTAAAAAATTTATTAGTGGCCGGTCTAATTACTCGATTTCGATGATACCACCGGCATTGAAATCGTGATTGAATACAGATTTGTATTGATTTTTTACGATTCCAAAAATCCCATTTCAATTGATCATTTACGAGTTTAAAACGTTAAGTTGTTTAAAAGATCAAGTAAAAATTAAAAACCACATATACTTCAATCGTTACGGGTAACAGACTGTGAAAACGAATTTCTCGACTGATAAATTAATGTATAATATTACGAAATTTCAGACACGACAACTGTTAGAGATGGAATTCGGAAACCTACTGGCGGTCGGAACGGAAAGGCGAGCAATGGACGCGAACAGCATTAAGTCCTGATCCAGCTCATAGTGTCTTCCAAATCAGCAGTCCCACCATGTCTAGTCCAGAACCCTCCCGCTGAAAAAACGAGTTAAAAAAAAAACGTGTACCGCAACAATCGCAAGAGCTTTCATGTTTCACTTTAAAGGGCATCATGTAAAAGTCGTTGGTTTAAGGGAAAAAATTGAAGCGCCGCGAGCGTTTACTCGTGATCCGGTGAAAAAAAAGGAAACATTTGTTAGATACGTAAAAAAAAAGCGTCACCGAGGGCAACCCAGGACATTTCTCGAGTATTTTAGAGGCTTAAGGAAATTGGGTTGAAGAGCACATTCATACAGATACCGAAACGTAGCACGCGTTTGCGACGGAGCGACCTCGAAGGCGACTAAAACGAAGAAAAGTCGCGGGTTCGGATGACAATAATTCCGTCTGCTTCGTTCGAGCATCGGTTTTTTTTTCTTTTTTTTTTCATGAATGTATTTTTTCTTTTTTTTTTTTCTTCTAGGCGATTGTCCATTTTTTCATACGCGCATATCGCATTAGTGCGCACCGCACAAAGTCATATTCGAACAACGTTACAGTATTATTACGATTATTTTTCACTTCACTTATTTTTTATCGCTATGGATTTGTATCGTACGGGTGACATTCTTATTACGGTAGTATTGTTGTTTGTTATTATCATTTGTACGGACGATTGCGTTTCTACCATTTACAATGGGAGGAGTTGGTTATCATTGTGGTACGAGTTTGGTGACGAAATTGTAGCATTGCATTGATATTAAATTTCGGAAAGTTGTGATTATTTTTTACAAATGACAAGTGTAATCAAAGAAGATTTCCCTAGTTTTTTTTGTGTCAAAAAAATCTGAATTATTATCGTTATGGTTTATTTTTGACAAAATATGCGCAATTTCGTCATTGAAGCCCATTATAGTGGTGACGAACTACTTCTGTGCAGCGTGTTATTTGGTACAAAGGATGCCGATGACAAAACACGTTGCGTCCTATATTTCTGTGTCTCTATGATAGTGACTAAGGGGAGCCATACTATTAACAATACATTTATATATATATACATATATATATAAAAATGAACAAACAGTCTATGTATGATAATGTTCGTCGCGTTATTTGCATTCGTTTTTTATTTATCTACCAAGAAAATTTCAATGAGTGTGTTTATTCCGAACGACAGTAATTAGGTTGCAATTATCTTAGTGCGGTGGTCGGAAAAAGGTTATATACGAGAAAAGTATTGATCGTTTAGGCATGATTCTGCTCGAAAATACTTTTCGAGACGAAAATTTCGACATTTAAGTTTGTAGAAACTAAATGTGTGTTCATTTTTCTTGGAATGTATTTCGTGAAAAAGTAAAACTGACAAAAAACAATCATCGCTAAACTGTTGAGTAAATTAGTAATTGGGGATCTAGTTTAGTGATTACTATTAAATTTACTGTCTGAAATGATGAGGTTAGTTTTATTTCAATTTAACCTGAACAATTGATACTTTTCTGAAATTCAAGTTTTGTTCTCTACTCGCGTAGTTTTAATTAATTCTAACCTAATCTGTGTCGTGCGGTTTAACCATGTTCACTGTTTGTAGATTATGTATTTTAAAGGAATTCGAGCGTGTAAATGGGAAGGTGGTTTTTGAGTGCGTGAGACAGCGAAGGATGAACTGGTTTTTTCTATCGAAAAATGCAACAGTTTTCATTATTTTATAATAATAAAAAAGCAGAATACTTATACGCGCGCGTATAAATGGCGAGGATCGATGCAAACGATGGAGCGTGAAAGGATACTTGAAACATTTCATTTTGTTTTCCATAAAGAATGCAAGATCTGATTATGTTATTTATGAATTCATTATTTATGTGTAAGCATCTACTATACGATTACAGAAAAGATGAAAGACGAAAAATTAAAAACTAGGCTGTAGTTTTATATCGATTGGCGTCTATTGACAAAATTCTTATTAACGATTTGTTACGAAAGATTTTTCCCTTTCTATGTGAAATCTAATTTGTACTGCCGTTAAAACATCTAATCGTGCATAAAAAATTCGTTTTTTATAAATTCATGTAGAACAATTTTTTCACCATATATTCGGATTATCGTGCAGATATTTTAGTTGATGACATATATTCAACATGATGAATTTTAACAGATGTTTACACACCGAATTTTCTTGTTAGTGCCCAGTACGCTAAGTTTTTCTTTGTATCTATATTGTTCCACTTTTTTTGCACTAAATCTTCGCTAAAAAGTCCGTCTGCAACTGTCTCGTCTTCACCAAATTCGTGCACGAAACTAAAGAAACTGTGATAGTTACACTCGAACTAGTTAACATAAATTATTGTTATAGTCGTAACTTTTGGTGTAACATTCGCAGGGAATTGTTGAATAAGTGATGGTTGTGAGTGGACTCGTTTCGTTGTAGGCGATTGTAATCAGTAGAAATGTGAGCTGGAAAATGAAAAACGGAAAGGAACATATCGAATCACGAGAGGAAACTCTGAGTTATGTGCCATATGGAAAATATTCATAATCAAAGGCGAAGTTGTTTGGTGCCGAGGGAGGGGGGGTAGTGTACCCGATTGTACATATTTGGGGTAAATTGAAAGGTATTTGAAAACGTGCATAAGTCGAGCGTTATCAGAGTAGTGCATTTTTGTTCGCGATTTGAAACCGTTTTCAAAATTACCGAGATTTTCATGATTTCTACGATCCTAGAAAATTTTCACGAATGCCAAAAATTGAGTCATTTCGTAAGTAGTAAAAATGTGGGTATTATACAATTTTATGAAATTTAGTATATATATATATTATTATTATTATGAAATTCTAGTGGATAGGTAATTGGTCACGATTTTGGAAATTGCAGCAATTTTGTCATTTGAATGTTTGATATCAGCTTGAAAGTGATGAGAATCATTAACATGACTTGAAACTTTTGGAGTTATAAAAGATTTAGACGTTTTGGTAATTTTGGGAATTCAAAAACTGTATCAATGAAGGAAATTCTTGAAACTTGAACACCGTAATTTCAAACTTTCTGTTATCTAGACTCCGAAAATGGAAGTTCTTCAAAAAAGTAAAAATTATGAATTTTGGGGAGTGACGGAGATACTTACAAATTTTTAAATTCTCGACATTCCTAGAATTTTTAACATGTCCAAATCGTCCTTATTTTACAGTCCTTTAAATCTCCAGAATTTTCGGAATTTTTTCGTTCACAGACGAAATAATTATTTTGATGTAAACCACGGTGGTAACACAGTATTCTATTGTAATCGCTATTGAATCGTGAGAATTGGTGTCAAGAGTGTTGTAATTTATTATCTCGATTAATTATTTTGTTAGGTTTTCAGATTACACCTAAGTAACTGATAAAATTTTCGAAGTCGTCAAAGTATCCTTTCATGCGTCTGTTTCGCTGACTGTCATGAAGTGTCTCCATTTATTTTGCAGTAAGGAAAAATGTAAATGATGGCTTGGTTGAAGTGTTACGTGTATTTGCGAGAGACGTTAAAAAAGTTGATTTTGAATCGTGATCGGTAGAAAAAGACGAAACGGTACCGTTTTCAATGGCTTTTACCAGGATAATGGAGGATATTTAAAAAAATGGGCCGAATTTCATCATTGTATTATGCGAATGGTCAACTTTTAGTGAGTGTGTACTCTTGAGATTAAATCGAGAAATGTGCGCGCCTCGTATATGAGTCGTACTAAACGAGAAATAAATGAAAAAATGAATGTTATTGATAATAAATCGAAGCAGAATTGACATTTATTATATTAAAACATACTATAATTACGGGACTTTTCATTCTGGACCTCGATTATATTTCGAAATTTGACGTTATTTATTCAAGGTTGCCGAATGTTGGAATGATAACGTGTAGTTCAGTGAAAAATTGAGTTGAGGTACTGACGTTGATCGAGAAGTGAATTCGTACTTATTGGAATGGTGGCAATTTTGGGTGCTTCGACGATTGAAAATACACGAAAATTGAATTAGCAGGTGAATAGGAAATAAATAGTCAAATCTATGTACTCTGTATAAATTAATTCTGATTCTAATAATTTTTTTTCTTCCATAACTTACGTTCCAGATTAATTCTTTCCCAATTTGTCGACAAGCTACGAATCGACCGATATAATGAGATCGAGCCAACAGAGATTATTCGTGAGTCTGGCAAAAGTTTTAACCAACAAAGTGAGTTTTTGAACATTTAGACGAATTTTTTTCATCCATGTTTGGGAGAATAAGGGAATAGAAAAATCAATTAATTAGTAAAATCTATGATTTCAGAAAATATTCTTATGATAGTCGTCATAAATGAGGTTTGGCGATGGTAAAATTTTCCATGCGCTCATCATTTTCAGTATTACTGCTATTCTCATACGAAGTGTACAATTTTAAAGTTATTAGTTCGTTCTGGATCAAAGTCACAAAAATGAAATTATTTCGGTAAAAAATTGCATTTTTCATCGAAAATGATGTAATTATGAAATTATATTTATTCATTAAAACATTCACTTCATTTATCCTCATACACATGGTATCAATGATCGTATTAAAAACATTTTGGTATTCGAACGAGCTCTCAATCGTTTTCAAAAAAACCTTACAAGTGTAGTGACGTCTGAAAAACACTCACGCTCAATCATCTCAATCACGCATTAAATCAATTATTCACACTCGGAAAATTCCCGATTTTGCAAAAACGATGATTTCAAAAATGCACTTGCCTGCAATTGAATACGATATTTTATCTTCAATCTAATATTCTCAAGAGGACGACCTCTATCTCGCAAACAAAAAAACCCGTCGGATTATTGAACAAACTCATTACTCGAACGTGACAAAAGTCCAATCTTTTTATATAACGTCGCGTATACGGAAATTCCAATGGAAGGTCAGAAAAGCGCATTGGAAGCGTTTCTGGGTTTCTTTGCACGTGTAAAAAATAGACTTGCTTTAATCAAAAGCACGATTTAATCAAACAGAATCGAATAAGGAATTCATTCACGATCAGGAAATAATTCATCGTACGTGAAAAAACCGCAAATCGTGTTCGTCAGGTTCAGCACTACTTGGGATATGGTTTTTTCTAAATTTGGTAGGGTGGCTTCGAGCAGATCTTGCCGGCTGTGTTCCAAAGCCGCGTTTATTCCAACAGTCAGTGGACTGTCGGGGCCATCGGATGAAGAGAAATTTGATTTGTAATCTTCTATCTGCAGCTTCAGTTTCATGGTGGGGAAGAATACATATTCTTTTCCCTTGTGTTTCACCACTTTGAACTTCATCGTTGCGTCTGCTTGAGTATTTTCTGCGGGCAAAAAAATGGAATCAATTCACCATTGAAAACCATTCAATACTGTAGAATATTACAATTTTAGTTCTGGAATTGAACATTCTCAAAATTTTGATTTTTAATGAAACTGTTAAAGTAGGAAGTTGTACTCGTAATTTCTCACTGCGAAAAATTCAACATTCTAAATTCATAAAAAATACCGATATCAATAAAAATCATATTTTAATCGAATAGAATTTATCGTTTCATAGTCATATTTCCCCCCAAAAATCATATTAGGGGAGAGTCGGGAACGGTGGGTCAATTTTTGCAATTTTATTTTTTATGCAAAAATATTCATTGATGATCAAATTGAATTGTGCACGAATCTATGACTATTCGCTGTTATGAATGTAATTTTTTTGTTGGAAAAAAAATGTTTTTAGATATTTTTTCAGATTTTCCAAAAAATTGTGTTTTTTGACCCACTGTACCCGACTTGGCGAGTACAGTAGGTCACGAGGGCGGGTACAGTGGGTCATAAATTTATGACCAATGGTTTATTATAGTCGAACCATAATATTATGGTTTCTTTCAAGAAACTACTATACTCAGAGATTGTTTTCAGTTCTGTTTCAATGATATTTCTATTAATTCAGACAATAAATCTCACATTTTCACGAATTTAGAAAAAATTATCGAGTTTTACGTAATTGTGGAAGTACGTTTTTTCACGGTTGAGACAAATCAGTTTTTTTCTGCTTGATTTTTGCTTTTCATTGCGGTTTTCACTCTACGAGTGACTTATAATTACTAGATTTTCATTTCTTGTCTCTGTTTTTGCCTCTTTACAGCATTTCGACTGAAAATTTGTGTATTAATTACAGTTTTTTTATCATTCAGTCGTGTGCCATATTAAAATGTTTCCACGTGTCACAGTTACATTATGAATGACGATTTTGATTTTTGCACTTATTATTCAGATGTCATTACAAAAAATATGAGTATAAAAAGACACAGAAGAAACATCGAAAATCATTTTTTTTTTATTCGGGAAAGAAAGTCTTGAAAATGAAACATAGATGAAGCTGTTCGCTATAGAAAGATACATTACCGATAAAAAAATCAAAATTTTACAAACGGTAGTTTTTTTTTAAAACTCGACTGACCCACTGTTTCCGCTGACCCACTGTACCCTACTCTCCCCTACATATTTTCAACCAAATTCTTGATAGTTACCGGAAATGTCGTCGAATTTTAAGAAACTGTCGAAATTCCTTGTGAAATAATTAAACAATCGTGTCTAAACCTTACCTGCGTCTAATGATATCTTCCCTTGACCAGCGATTGGCACCAAAATCCTCGTGTTCACGTCGTAGTTCGCGTGGAAACGTATTTTTTTGAAAAACATATTCAAATGAAACGTTTTTCTCGGCAAATCTATTTTCAAATTCCGTATTACGAAATTTGAGAGCCCGTATAGTAAAACATTGTCCGCGCTCGCTCGGAAACTCGGTATATTCACCAAATCTATCTTCCTGTCCAGATGTAGTGGCTCCAAAACCGGAACTTTGAGTTCGGGTATGCCTTTTTTGAGCCTCTCTTTCAAACTATCCACAGAGTTCATCACACATTCAGATAATTTCGGATTCCTCTGACCACAAACATTGAGAAACGGCGCTATAACAAGCAAAAAGTTTCATAAAACCTCGAGAGTAAAAACGCACTTTCCCCCCGGGGAGCACGGCGCAAAAATATACTGTTTTACACCTCGGGGAAAAAAACTCCCTTTTTTTTACTTTTGGCGTAAAAAGCGAATGCCTACTAAATTATGCCCAAGGTACACAAAATGTATATTTCACGAGCAGATCTCGATATTTTAATGGTTTTAAGTTTTTGGGGGGTTAGGGGTGGTTCTGAAACTTACGAACTTCCGCTAAAACGAGAGTTGAGCAAACGAAGATGAACGCGAGACTGAGTTTCGCCATCGCGAATGAGGAACTGATTATCGGCTACTGATGTCGACAGACGGGGGCCGACTCATATTTATACCTTCTTCTATGTGAGCCGATAGCCTTTACGATTATACTGATTCAGCTAAGTTCAAGGCCACGGCCAGGATCTACCACCTCCACGACTCCTCCCAATGACACGAAATGCATCGATGGCTTCTTCTTATCAGTACATTAATGAGGCGGATTTTTTATTCAGAGAAGGATGGTTGGGAGGACGATTTTTGCAGAGATTTTGTGACAGGGCCAACGAGGTTTGGAAGAAATACGATTTTAGTGGGGTGGCACATGTTGGAGAGCTCGAGAAAATTAGGTCGAAAAATGGAGAAAATTTTATGGTATTTCACATAAGTACATCGAATGATTATTTTCCATCGGTTTTGGAATCCACGAGTTGAAGACGTTGGAGGTTTTTTGTGTAATAAATCACGCTTGTGTATGAATCAGAATGCGAATGTGTGATGGAGATAAAAAAGTTTATTACTGCATGCGTTTTTATTTAATGAAGTTGCGGGAAAGTGCCCACTTGACCTGAAAATGTGGAACGATTGGAGAGTGTACATTTCAAGTTCACAAAAATCGTTTAAAGTCATTGAAATCGCTTCATGAGTGATTTTAATGCTTTCGATTGCATCCACTACCGATATCTGTATCGAAGAATTGGAAAAATTGTGTAGCAATTGTCCGAAAATTCCCGATATTTCATGTCACCACAGTAATTTATATCCATCTATAAATACACGTATTTTGTCACTCATGCCAGAAATCCAAGAGGTAGAAAACATGAAGGTTTTCGCACGTAAGGATGAAAATTACGGTTTTTTCATGGCGTGAAAAGACCTTATTCCACGATCTTCGTTATTAATTCAAATACAGTCAACTCTCGATTCAAACTGTTCAAACAGAAGGAACTTCGAATTAAAGTCCTTCAAGTACAACTATATCGATTACGTAATTAGAAAGTAGTGATGAATATTCGTCCCCATACTTCCCAAAAACAGAAAAGCTCAAGTTTTTCTACTTTTCCACCCCAATAAAAATACCGTCGAAAGTCTTCGCAATTCAATAAAAATCAACTCATAGACCGTTGATTTTTTCCTTCACCTCACGAACCTTTCCGAGACTTCTCGTAAATCCTTAAAATCTTGCAGCTATTTTCCCAACTCTTACATCACTTCTGTCAATTTCGATGCATTGAATCGAGTTGGGTTCATTACGAACCATTGCTCACTCGCCGGAAAATTCAATCGACATTTCGGCAGACTCGTCGCTCTTTTCGCAACGCCGGTTGCAAATACTTTCGCGACGAATAAATGGAATTCGTGACGAAGAGGTGGAGGAACAACGAGCGGGTATGTCATTGCGCGCGGTCTCGCCGATGAAATATAATGGGAAAAGTCAATTCGCGAGCCAAAGTGACGTGTTTCGCGACACGTTCTCTATCGCTACGGTTTCGCGTGAAGCAATTGATCGGTGCTGGACCAGCCAATGGCCGTCAAGTGGCGCGAGGCAATCGACTGACCGAGTGCAATAGAGCAATCTAGGGTTTCGTGAATTTCATCCTTTTTCTCGCACCTATTCCGTCAGTCATGGTTTCGACTTTACTCCAAGTCTGGTACGCTTTTTCACATTCGTTGCATAATCTCCTCTTTATTTTTTCTCGACCTCGATTTCCAAAAAACGCGCCCCGCGATTTGTTTCCCGACTCAGATTCGGGGATGAAAAATCACCGTAACGGCATTAAATGGAGATTTTTGTGTCCTCAGCGTCGCGGCTGCCGCGATTTCCACGGCGATCGGCGAGTTACGTGAGTACAATAATACCAGTCGGGAAATTGTTCGCGATCGCGAAAAGACGCGATCCAGAAACAATCAAATTTTCGCACCTTTCCAGCTTCGTACATTGAGCCGTGCAAAAGAAAAGACCCCGAGTTGAGCGCTTGCATCACGCGAGCGATCGAAAGTTTGCGGGAAAAATTAGCGAACGGCATTCCGGAATTGGAGGCCCCCGCGATCGAGCCTTTGAAATTGCAACAAATTCGGCTGGAACGTGGACCGAGGGGAGCTAGGCTAGACGTCAATATAAGCGATTTGGTGGTAAGTTGCGGTCGGAAAATTCGCCCTGCGTCTCATTTTAAATCGGTCAAATTCGACGGAGAATTTCTGAAACGCAAAAGTGCTGACCAGCCCCAAATATTCCAGTTCGTGTCGCGTCTGTGGAAATGTTTGATTCCCGAGTTGTTTTTCTTTTTCGCAATTTCAAGTTTTAGGAGATTCTTTTTGTGAAATTGATGGTGGCGACTTTTTGCCTCGGATTCCGTTGATGACTCGCGTGTTTTTTTTCACGCATATTTTAGGTCTCGGGACCATCGGCTTTCAGAGTGTCGAATCTGAAAGCGAACTTGACGAAAGGCGTTGTTTTCACGTTTCGAGTGAGCTTCAAATCGCTGCATTTTAAAGGGAAATACTCAATTAACACGAGGCTGTTGCTCTTGAGACTTTCTGGAAGTGGCGATATTACTGGGAGTTTTAGTGAGTTTTTTTTTTTTTAATTTAATACAGGGCTAGTGGAAGGCCTGCAATTGTCCCCATGCATGAGAAATTCCTGAATTTGAACAGAAAAATGACACAAATTTTGCGAGGTACAAATAATGTTATTCGAAGTTTAACTGTACAAATTTTTTTTTTTATTTCGGAATATTTCGAAAAATTTAACTACTGATAAGTGCCCAAATCTCGAAGAAAAGTTTCAAAAATGCCCCAAAACTTCGATTCTACACATCAACTAGACCGGTTCCGCCGGTCCCGAATCAAATCCATTTCGGAAAAAGTCAAGCTTTGATTAATTCAATTGCAGGTAATTACACGTCGAACGTTATTTTACGTGCGCAAAAAGTGCGGCGAGATGACAAAGATTATTTGAATTTCGAGCCGATGAAGATAGCTCTGAAAATCGGCGGGACCAACATTCATCTCAGTAATTTGTTCAACGGAGATCCAGTCCTTGGTAAATTTTGATACTCAGTTCCAGAAAAAAACTAACGTAGCTCTATCAAAAAACCGCTCTCGTCGCCCGTTTATCCAATATTAATGAGAATTGCACAAGTTGATTTATTGGCAAAATTGCCGCGTTTAATCATCTCACATTCACTCGTTCCATAAACACCTGTTGGGCAAGAGCGCGAAGCATTTGCGAGTCGCGGGTTCGGTCATTTAATATGTAAATATGATTCCCGTACTTGGACAATGTGTGCTATGCGGTCGACAAACGAATGCTCGATTACGTTTTTTATTCCACAAACAACGTTTTCGCATTAGCAAATATTTTTTGTTTCGAGTTCATACACTTTTTATCGATTTATTGAGAGAAATGAGAATTCAATTTCATTTAATTGGGGAAATTTAGGAGGCTGAAGATATTCGATGATTTTTGATTTGTAAGCGATTTTTGGGAATTGTTTTGGTTCATCGTCATTTATGTATCGGGTTCTACAAAAATTGAATTTTTTTTCGATGTATAGGATTTTGAGAGTTTTTAGGTCATTTTAAAATGTTCTGGATTATTCCCGAAGTATTTTTATGGTTTTAACGAACTTTTTAGAATTATTCAAACTTGTTTTCGTTGTCAACAATTTTGAGAGAAATAATAATTCGTAATTGTTTGAAATTTTAAACTAATTTCGAAAACATTTACAAGTCCTCGTTGTTTTTTCGTACCTGTCGAATTTTTAATTTCGTAGGAGTTCTTAAAACTTGAATGAATTGCTAAGGGAATTTCTAGTTTTTCTTTCGGAATATTTTACAATTATAGAAATTTCAAAATTCTCAGGGGATGTAACTCTAATTATTTATGACCATTTTCACAAAATTATTTTAAGGTAATGTTATTTCAACTTTTACTTCAGGTCCGGCAAGTAATCAGGTACTGAACGCTCACAGTGATCTGTTTGTGGAGGAAATAAAGCCAGTTTTGGAAGCAACACTTTCTGATCTTTTTACGAACGTTGCTAACAAAATAACCAGGTCATTTACGTACGATGAATTGTTTCCTGATGATTAATCGATAAAAAAAAAGAAAGTTGACTTATATCGTATAATTTATAGAAAATTATGACGAACTCTGAATAACGGTGAGATTATCTTATGCCAAAAAAAATTTTTTATAAGTGAAAGTGTAAAATGATTAAATTTATACCTTGTAATAGGAGCCACTTTTTCAATTCGATAATTTTAATACATTTTTGAACCTCCTTTTAATCGTATACAACTAAGGATTTTTTTTGTTTTTGAAATGTATGATGAAACGACGAAATTATCGGTTACGATGTTTTCTGGGATTTTTACACCCCAAAGTGGTAACATGATTATTAATTAATTGAATAAAAATATGCCGCAAAACAAAGTTGGACCATTCAAAACTTTCATTCCAAAATGTGTGAATTTTTGTAATTTTTCGTGATTGTGAAAAATCACAATCGCCAAACTATCAGAAAAAAGTGATTCATGCTCTTAAATTTACTCGTCATTTGTTCAGAAAGGAACTTTTGTTCATATTTACTGTTACTTTCTTCAAATAACTACGATGTTTTTTCTAAAGTCTCGAATACTTCAATGTCACGTTAAACAATGAAATACTTACCCATAGTTTTCCTTATGGATGTTTTTCTGCGCATCAATCTTTCGAAAATATGATTCACTCGGATTTTTATTCGCGTTATCAGATACATTCAGTTGTCGGAAATCGTTAAAACATTGTCAAACAAAATTCTGCATCATTCACCAACTCATGATCATTTTACGATTATAGCTTTACAGCTGGCTGACTATCAATGATTGCATTTTTTTATTTCCCTTTTTCTTAGAAACTTATACATATGCAGTCAATCATCCATAATTACTTAGATACACGCCTCCTTCTAATTA
Organism: Platygaster equestris; assembly: GCA_030522785.1. Classification (NCBI taxonomy): domain Eukaryota; kingdom Metazoa; phylum Arthropoda; class Insecta; order Hymenoptera; family Platygastridae; genus Platygaster; species Platygaster equestris. The sequence goes on from JAPYZK010000085.1 coordinate 37,881, forward strand.
TTTTATCTTACGAACCAGCTAGGAAATACTTGCAGTATATCATAGTTTTCCATAATTTACCATTTTTCTGATCAAAGATCAAAAAATCGATTGATCATAACTATTTCCTGAATGATGATTTATCAGATATGTGATAAAAATGATTATAAATATGCTGAAACTTTGACATTACGTAATGTACGAATATTATGATGTGTCATAATTGAATTATGCATTCGATTTGTCTAGAATAAGGAAGTTGTTCTTATTCAAGACTATAATCATTTCAACGCAACACACCCGTAATTTCATATCGTATAATTATTCTTCGAATTCAGAACAGATATTTCGATACGAACAAAACAAAAATATAGTTTAAGTAATAAATCTTTGTTTTACAATTTTTTAAAACTGAAACTTCACAAAAAATGTTATTCTCGTACATGTTTATCACACTTTATGAACGAAAAGTAACTCTTTCGTATGATTACCAAACATGATTCGTATTAGGAAATATTACAAAACGCGCGGGGAAAATTTCTTGATGTTTCACAACGCTCCGGCTGAGCCAGCGTATTTTCATTGAATTTGTTGAAAATTAAAACACTTTCTCGATCTGGAAACTATACCTAAACTATAAATATGCAATCGCAGGTGCCGACTACAGGAGGGGGGAGGGGGGCAATACATTTTTGTATCTCTAACATTTACGGTCATTTTGTTAAAAATTAAAATTTTCATTTTCTCGAATTCCGAAATTTCAGAGTTTGAGAAATTAATGAAAAAAGTTTAAAAATTCGTATACTTACGTCACGAATGTTTTAACAATTTTCGAAATCGTTGGAAATCATTTGTTTTAACAGTTTATTTGATTGATAATTTGTTTTACCAATCGAACAATTTTTCAAAACTGAGAAGTTGAAAAATTGAGAAATTTGTGTAACTTGATTTGAATCCAAAAGAAGTATGAAAATTCGAATTATCAAAAAATTTAGTAGTTGGAAAATTTCGAATGTCAAAATAGTATTTTTTTTATGAATAATTAAGAGATATTCCAAGAATATACGAAATTTTGATTGCAAGCTGAGCAAAAATTTTGAATTCAATTTTATTTGTTCTAATATTAGAACTTCTAAATTCGAGAAATCTAGCACACACTCTAAAAATTGTGGTCAAAAAATTCGAAAATTCAATAACATTGAATTCTTATACTCGAAAATTCACGAAGTCAAATTTCAAAATTCTAGAGAGTAGAATTTTTAATTCTACACTGACAAAGTGTAAAAATTCCGGAATCCGAAGGTTAGACAAAATACAAATTTGCGTCTGAAAACTCGAACATTACAATTTCGTAATTTGGAAATCCACAAATTCAGAAATTCGTAAACTCATAAATGTACTAATCTAAATTCAAAATCACTAATTCTCAAATTGGAATCATATATCATTGAATTAATCATTAATTTACAATACAAAAAAATATCGAAATCACACTCCCTTTTTCGAAAAAAAACTTCGTCACTTGCCCAATAGTTCATCACAGTCGGCGCCTATGTACATAACCGTACTTCTCGTAATTTTCATCTTCCAAAAGTTATTTATTTTTGGTTCAAAAAAACAATTCTCTTGACTAAGCAGGCAAAAGTTCTTCTTTGGTCAAGGTTGCAAGCGCTCTGGACACCAAAGCTTTGCTCACTGTGTTCGCGGTGTCTTCAATTATCGGTTTCGCTATATCCAGAACCAATCGCGTGTGCGTGTTGAAAAATGTCGCTGCAGCCTCGGCTAAAATTATTATTTGATTCAATTATCAAATTCCCCCCAAAAATATTCCATCTCATTCATGTTACCCGTAAGAGTATGCGCCGCTGGAGATTTCAACTTAATTTTCCCATCCCCCACTTGAACTTTGATGATATATTTATCAATTTCGAGTCTCGTAGTTCCATTATTATCAATTGCATCTTTTCCGCTCGCACCAACCAGGACTTCGGTATTAGCTGCGTAAAAGAATGAAAGTTAACAACGCTATTTTTTTCTTTTCTGAATTTCGGAATCATTGAAATTTACTGAATGTTCCATTGAAACTCCCGATCCCGGTCAGAGGCAGTTGTAACAGTTTTCCCTGGACTTCGTAATTCCCAACGACCCGTACAGAAGGGATGAGGATTTTCATGGTGACTTTAACAGAGTTGGGGTCAGCTCGTAGATCCTCGAGTACGTAATTCGAAGTTCCATAAACCTTGATGTTTTTCATGTTCGCTTTTATTTTCAAGGAGTCCAAATTTCGGTCGATGGTCAGTGACGAGAGACTTAAGGGGTCCAAAGGTGGCAGGTTCATGGATTTTATTCCTCTTGCCAAGTGGGGTGTTAGTTTTTTCATTTCTTTTAACCAGCATGCGTTGTACTCGGGGGGTAGTTGTGATTTGGAGCAGGGTTTTATTTCCGGAGCTACATTATACATTGTTTATTATTTATTTAATTTGAGTCGAATTTTGAGAAATCGTATGAAAGTTTGTCTATTTGTATTCGGAAATATCACAGATTTATGGCTTTATAAATACATTTTTTGAGGGGGTTGTATATCAGTAAATTTATTCCTGGATACGTATGAATCGAAGTTA
>JAPYZK010000086.1:0-49663 GCA_030522785.1 Platygaster equestris
CGTGAATTACCGTAATTTTATCCGAGTTTTAGAGACATCGAAACAAATTTGGACTATATTTCGGAAATTTGAGAAATTTTGTATTTTGTTGTTGTTGTATTTTTTTTGTGAATCTGAATTTGAAAGTAGAACAAAAGTAGTGTTTTCTTCAAAATTTGACAAATAAATAATTATAATCATTTAGGGAACAGTTTGTTCAAAAAAATCGAATGATCGTCATTATAATTCCAACTTCTCTAGAAAGTATAAGAATATGCTTAATAAACTCAGAATGTCTGTCGAAGTAGTAAACGATTTCAATTTAATTCTTCAATAAACGGGACTTTTGAGTGTTGATAGCCTTCTGTGTAAAAGAACAATATGAGAGACACGAGTGTATTTTGAATTTCAAATTTAATGTCTAAAAAAATTACTTCTTTTGGGCAGTTTTCGAAACTACGTCTTTTTGCGCCCGGTCTGACTATTCAGATATTGTTTTACTGAAAAAGTGATACACATTTTTTAGGAAATTGCCGGTATTTAAAATAGTATGTGAATGTGGAAAGAAATGGATTCTTTTTGAGAAAATATCGTAATCATAGACATGTTGCGTCTGGCCTGACTATTTTGGGGTTATTCTACTGAAAAAGGGACACGTATTTTTTCATGGGTGGGCGATACTATTGCTCTGTCTCTCTCTCACCAAACGATTGCTCTTGTGAGAGAGAAAAGGACAGTTGCGGAGATTTCCGTCCCTAATTTTTCTACTTAAGGGTGTATTGATATAATTATGATACAATGCGTTCCTTATTAAAGTTTATAAGTGATAGTTAATTTTTGGATGATGATTGACAAGGACTGGTGAAAGTTATTTTTTGGGAATATATTTTTGAGCTTTTGGTAAAAACGTGATCGAATTTGATGTATGGTTGACTTCCTTATCGAATGATATCGAAAATGATCATATATATTCAAGATCTTGTATCCTCTGTATTTTCAAAAAATATATAAAAATTGCTACTAGTCAATGAAAGTAAATGATTATTCATTAGTTGTATAACTTGACAAAATTTTAGGTACTCGGTTTTTCTACAAAATTTCAAAAATTACAAAAAAGCAAGTGGAAAACTCATAAAATGTTAGAAAAAATACCCGAAAGATTATAGAAAATTCCAAAAATTACGTAATATCGCCTTTGATCGCCGAAAATAACGAAGGACTTGCCAAAAATTCGTTTTAGAAAATCCTGAAAAATGCACGGAAATGTGAAGACTATACAATATTGCCACTGATTCAGAAAATATTTCGTTAATTCAAACATCTCCCAATTTTCATGATAACATCTATTGAATTGATAATTCCATTATTTCATCAACTTTATATAAATGTTGTTCACCATTTCGAAGAGAATGTGATAAAATATGTGCACATCACTGATGCATGTTCCGAAAAATTTCATAACGCGTTTCACATAGATCGATCGGATGAATCCACAAAAATGATTCAACTTTTTTTCCTACACTGCGGTTAAAATCGAAAGTCGTTGCGTGAAAAGTGATATCACCTCGAGTCGAAAGTCCCCGTTATTCCAGGAAACGAAATTTTCGTTCCCACATGAGGATCAATGATAAAACGGGAAACCTTTTTCACCCAACCTTCTGTAAACTAATTTATAATCGCGTCTCGCGAAACAATTTTTTTTCTTGTTATTGATGATTATCAATAATACAAAAGCACAAAAAAGCTCTACACTCGCGACAACGTCGCTCAATTTATTCATCTGATTAACATGCAGCACTTGAAGTCATTACAACACAATCAAGAGATGTTTGATTTCTCATATTTTTTCCAATTATTTGTGACTCGTGCGTACCCGAAATAGGATATTTTCATTTTTCGCCCTTCTGGAAAATACTCACGAAATGTCGAAAGTGCGAATTGGAGTAATCCGATGTGGACCAGGAAACATGATACAAGTTTTTTCGACATGATTTCGATATCGTTGCACTCAACAGAAACAATTGCAATTAGCCGGCTAGCACTTTTTGCGAAATAAGCGTGATGGTCCGGTTACAGAGGTATGTATATATACTTTCTCCGGTAGCCCCACTCCTTACATGGCAAATTTATCACGGTAGAATGATTCCTTTTAACTCAGTCAGGGCCGTATCAATGACCGACAATGATGTTGTATGAAGTGTGTGAATTTTCCGAGAAATCTGCCATATAATGAAAAGAGTACCTCCATTGGTAATTATGTTAGAAATACATTTTTAGAATTGCATGTGTGAATATGGACGAATAAGATTTGATGATTCTAAAATGATTTTATTATGAAGGGATTATGATTCTGATTTGTATTTCTATCAGAAATCAGAATCACGAAGTGTTTCGAAGCTAGAAAAGTTTCAAATATAAAAACGAGGATTCGAAAATTTCTAAAAAAAACCCTTGTAGGTTTCATGAATATTTATGAGGTTATACATGCAAAAAATTAGATTTGATGTAATCGAAATTGTAAATTGAAATCCACTGGAATATTGATATTGATATAATATATATTAAGTAATATAATAATAATAATAATAATAATAATATAATTTATATTGAATATTGATCGGAAAACTATATTGATCGAAAAATACGAATTTGAATTTAAAAATCCGAATAGTAAAATTGTAAAATCAGACAATTCGATCCATAAAACTTATTTTTTTATTAACTGAAATTCCCAAATTATGAAGCCAGGAGAATAACAGGCAACCCCTAGAATGAAAATTCGTGAATTGAAAAATTTTTTATTTCAAACAATTAAGAATATACACTGGGAAATGCGGCAATTTGACATCATCTAAACACAAATTAAAATTTCAAGCTTCCGTTATTTTACATAAAGGAACCAAAATTCCTTTGTTAACACACATTGTGTAGAAATTTCACTCCTCTATCGTTCCGTCAACTTTCTCAGCAAAGAGTTATATCTGCGATCAATGCGCACGAAAATTAATTAATCGTATCATTTATGATGAAACACTGCATTCATGATACTTCAACTCCGACGCGAATTCACTCAACCAATTTCTTTCTTTGTATGACATAGCTCAAGAAAATATTATTGCTTTCATGCATCTTGGACATCGTACTTGATGGTCCTGTGCTCAAATCATCGCGAGCTAACGAGGCTGACATAAAAAATGAAAGAATAAAGCGAGTAATTTCTGCTTCGGCGTGAGCAAATTCTAGAGTCTGACAAAAATCGCAAATTTGTCCTAAAATTTGATTACTTCAAATTTATTGAGTTTGTTATAATGATTGGCAATAATGTTCGAATTTGCATTTAATTAGAAAAATCAAATTTATGAGTGAAAATAGAGTTGTCTGGGACAAAAATGTGAACATTTTCAAGTTCATAAATCTTGTATTTTCGATGTTTTTTAGCATCAAGCCTGTTAGAGTTGAATTACAATTCGGAAAGAATTCGGCAAGAAACGAAATTTTTCAAAATTCGATGAAAAACTGGTTATACCATAGAACTGTTTTTAAACTTCGGAATGTAAAACAATCAATTAACACTTTGCATCACGGAAATAATATTATGCGCATGGGCAAAATATGTGCATTTCGTCACTGATTAGTGCATAAAAAGTACTATCTGTACTAATTTTTTTATAGAAGCATAATGATGTACTTTGCAATTATAAACAGAACAACTTATACCCAGGGGGAACTCTTTCATAGTACAATCTTTTATGTTAGAAAATTTTTTGTTATAAATGCAAAATTTGCATAACTGGATCCTGATCGAAATGTTTCGATACGTACATTGTACACGCGCGTGAGTGCATGCCACGTCCATTTAAAGTGTCTTTGTGGATTGAAGAAAATTTCTTTAGTCCAATTACTTTTTATGATTGATGATTTTCATACGCAAATGTAATTTTTTGTGTACTCATGCTGTATTTTACATATCGGAAGTTCATCAAACAGTTTTTTCTTTGGTCGTCCTTTGGGTTCATTGGTCATTTCTTATGAGTCGATATGTAGTTTCGAGTTATCGGAAGTTGTCGGAAGCCACCCCTATAGAACCCCTGATGTAGAAAAGTATAACTAATCATATAACTAATCGTAGTTATAACTTCAAATTGCATACTCTGTTATAGAAAAATCACCCGAAAAAGCGAAAAAATGCTCATTAATTACAACAGTTATGAAAAAAAGAACTTCGATACACATCGAACTTGTCAATAACATAACGATCATGTAAGGATTACATATTATTCGACATTGCATAATTTCACATGGCGATCCTCCAGCGTAATTTCGTGTTTTTCCAAGTGAATCACGAGTTGCAAAACCAATTATTTCATGTTATCAGCTGCAGCCATTACTCGCGTATTTTCCATCATTTTTACTTCCTCGTCTCCAATCAAAAGCTATCAAAGATCTGGCATTAAAAAAAACCACTCATTCTTGAAATTAATTTGTTTTCTATTGTTCTTTAGCTAAACCGTCGTGACGCAAAATTGGGGGGGGGGGGGGGGGGGTCAATGACAAACCTTCTATTAATGAAGAGATATATGGCGCCATATATTTAGTTTAATCTTTGGTCTTCATATGAACAAAACTTTTTTTTTCTCACCATGCCGTCATTCGGCTTTTGGGCCTCACAAATTCATTTCCTCGCAATTTCTCCCCCTTTCTCAATGCCTTTTCCTCCTTGCCATGGACTATCCTCATCTTACTATTGACCGGTATTCACGTCAACTATGGGTTTTTGCAACCCCCCAGTGACTCATTTGGGAAACCATGGAAAACCAAGTGACGGTATATAGCTCGGATGTGAGTTCGAATTGTCTATTGGCAATCAGAGAATTTTACTGAGCAGTAAAGCTACAGAAAAAAATCTGACCCCGCCAGGATTTGAACCCGCATCCTTGAGCCTGGCAGCTTGGTGGCTTGACCACTGCGCTACCGCGGCTCTTCTCTTCATATGAACAATATTTTTTAAATATTCAAGAACCCTAAAACTTCTAGAATGTCCAAAAAATCTAAAATATACGAAATTCCCAATTTTCTGAAAAATTTGTGGAATTATTATGTAATTAAATTCGGAAAAAAACTTGGTAAATTTCAAAGGAACAAAACTAAATTCATCTTTACGAATTCTTATGTAATATTTTCTGTATTATACAATTTTTAGATATTCATGTAATTTTCTACAATTTATGATGATAAAAATATTTTGAGTTCTCGAAACTTTGGGCATAATTAATATTTTTAGATATTACAAAACTATCCAAATTTATCGAAAATCTCAAAAATTTCAGAATAATGAAAGTATTCAAAATCTTTTACACTTTAAGAATTCTCATATATTACAAAATTCTACAAAATAGCGAATGTCCTAAAAATTTTCAAAATTCTCAACATTTTCAGAATTCTGAAAATTTTAGAAATTCCAGAATAATTAAAATAGTTGGAACACTCTCAATTTCGGAAAATCCTGAACATCTCTAAACTTTCAAATTTCTCAAAATTTTCATAAATTTCAAAACTATCTCAATTTGCCAAATTCTCGAAATATTTCAAATTAACGTATCAAACATTCAATACGTACAAACCGTATGTAAACCATCAAGTCTTCAGTGAGGTCCGTTTTAGAAAGTACAGTAATTATGTGTGACTGCAAGATTATTGTCATCGATGCAGTTTCATATATATCTCCCAAATTTATACTAGGGAAGTTGCTCAATAATTATTACATTACTATTCCGTAAAGGATTGCTATTAGAATAAGCCTAGTGGTTTCATCAATTTCGAAACAAGTCAAACATTCGCCGATGAATCAAATTTTTCAAGTGAAGTGGTCAGGAAAATGTTGACCTGGGGAATGATAATCGTGTTGTTTCCCGGAGAAAATCGGAGGCGACAATTGCTGCCTGAGATAAGAAAATCTACCTCGTCTGTTTCATGGAACAATCCCAAGAAAGGCGCAATTATGCAAGAAAATCAATTAAAGTTATTATCTACCATCTTAGTGGAGACGGAAAATTACGCAACTTTGCCATTTTTACTGTCACTTGCAACGCAGCGTGCATTGCCCTAAACGAATTCATCCGCGAATTTTTTAGTATAGTTGACGTAATTGAATTCAACTCGCGAAAATTTCACGGCAATGCACAGAAATTCATGCATTATGCATTTATTGAAAACCGAGACACAAAAAACCTTTTTCAGTTTTTCTGATAAACGATCTAATGATTTTCGTGTCACACAGATGATAAATATATGAATATGTTATGAATTTGTATACAACTACGTAAATACTTATTATTCATTATTAAAATATTTAGTAAATTTATTTCAATTCCCCATTTTCAATAAGAATAAGATCGCCGTCAATTCGAGAATTCATGACCTGTGAAACATCGAGAATTCCGAATCGTTTGATATTGCAAAATTAATTTCTATTCCACAGAAAGGTTGAAATGGCTTTCCGGAAATGTAAATTATAATAATTTCTACTCAGCGACTGAAGAGTATAAATTGAAACGCGTGGGGAGTTTAATCAAAATGTGTGGGCGATAAAACATTTCTATTAACTTGCTACAAATGAGCTATTATGCTCGAGAATGGGGTTGTTGAGCGTTCAACACTTGATGGACACTCCTTGTTACCGAACGTTAATAACTTCTATTAATAAATTCGCTGATTAAAGTGCGATATAACGTTTTTCCATTCAAGAGGAAATAGTTTATTTCCTGTGAGTATTTTCCTTGTGTAACAGGAGAAAATAAATCATTTCACATAGTAATTTGTATAAAAAATACATAAATTATGTTGTGTGTTTGCAAAATAAGTAATAAAGTTATGAAAATTGAAATATTTACTGGCGTTAATTCTATTGAATTTAGGGATAGTGGACTTATATTTGATCTGAAAACATAGATTATAACAGCATTGTCCGCGACGTTTGGCAATTTTGACTTCAGCAACACATTATAATTTACTGTACCTAAACGATGAATTCATCCAGTGTGGAATACTCAACTGTATCAAAGGAAAATATTCTGTATAACTTGATGTGAAACGTTCTAGTTTTAACGAAGTTTCAATTGAATTTTACGTACGAGAAAACTTTGCTTCAACCAAGATAACTAAAGCTATCGTCATTCCTCCGGTGCCAGGGTACTTTAAAATGACGAAAGCTCATATTTTGTTGCTGGATAAGAGTTTGGCTCATTTTCATTTGAAAGTGATAGTATTTGTTTATGCTTCATCAAAGGAAAAATTATTATTTTTACGAAAGTAGTGTGTCCAAGACGTCCTTATTTATACGAACATCTACGTATTTTACGTGCGCTGTCCTGGTTTCCGTATTTTTCGAAAAATGTCCGTATTTTTGACCAGTTTCACATAAAAAAAAAATTGTACCAGAAAATCAAAATTTCTTTAAACTGGAATTTGGAGTTTTGAAGATTTTAAGAATTTTCGACGTTGATAGTATTGCGAAAATTTTTGTTATTCTGGAATTTCGAAATGTTTCAGAGTTTCGAAAATGTTGAGAATTTTTGAAATTTTTAGAATTTTCACCATTTTGTAGAATTTTTCAATATGAGAATTCTCGGAGCTTACAAAATTTATAATATTTTGATCATTTTGGAATTATTTAGATACTAGAAAAATATAAAAATTCATATAATTTTGAAATTTTTTGAATTTCAGTTATGTTTAAAGTTTCGAGAAAATAAAATATTTTCATCATTATAAATTTGTGAAATTCAAAGAATATCGAAAACGTTCAAAATTGAAAAAATATTAGGTACATAAAAATTTCAAAAATTTTTATAAATTGAAGAATTTTTTCTTATCAAGAATCTCGTATATTTCAAATGTTATGGACATATTACAAGTTGTAGGATTTTCGAATATTTTAAAAATACTGAAAATTTAGCGACGGAGGGGAGGGGGGGGGGGAGGCCAGGAAAATATCATGTTTCTTAATTCTTATTATCTGGACACCCTTTCAAAACAGTAAAGTCAGAAATCCTTCGACGGTACAAAATTTAAATTTTTTTACAGTTTCGAAAGATACGAGGATTAAAAAATTCAAAAAATCGCATTTTTAGTATGTCAGTTCAAATTCTAAAGTTTTAAAATAATGTAAAGCATTTGAATTCGAGAGTTTCTCAATATTCAAACATTCAGTTCGATGATTCAAACAATAAAAAACACAGAGCTATCGCGATTCTGTGGTCACACTATTAATTCGATCATTATCTCAAACTTGTCGATTATAGTCCTTGAAGATTATAAAAAATGACGTGCATCCACGTGTGAATACAGGTCGGAAGAGCTTGGGAACACGGCATTATCTCCTTCGTTATTTCCATTTCTTTTATCTCGGAAGCACATGTCTGAATACATTAAAATACGCCGGTCCGATAGCACACGAACCTCGGATGAAGGTTCGCTCGGTATATCGGTCAACCAACGGAAACTTCTGTCGGGCGTTGATTGTATGCAAACCCCACAAAGCACACGAAAGCTCGTGTTCGGGCCAAAGTATAATCTCCCCCCATTTTTTTCTCAAATTACTTCAAAATGCGCGATCTCTTAAAATAAAATACTCTGCGTCCGATGAAAATAGAAAAACAAGTCGACGAAACCCCCAAAAAAATAGATTCGTCCACCAAACCCGAGAAATTGCAATGATTACTCGCCAGCCGGCGAATGAATAGATTGCCTTATCAGACTCACGATGTAATTTCTCGCGCGTGATATCAATAATTCCGGTATCGGAAACTCTCGCCAGACCCAAACTCGCCGGATCTTACGTAATTTCACTGATAACGCAAAATTGCGATCTCGGAAACGTCGGGCGAATTCAATATCGGATGTTTAACATAAACGTCTTTACATAAAATCGATATATTTGATATCGGAGTTGAATTTTAATCAGGCCTCTCCCGCTGTACAATGAGGCACTCACATCGAGATGCATCAGTTCCTCGAGTGATCGGAGAATCGAGGCTGATTTCTGCACGAGCACAATTTTTCCCTCTTCCGATTGAAACTCCTTGCATTCCCTCGTAAATCAAACATCGAGGGGACATTTTTCGCGACGTTTTTTAACGACGTTTCGGAGTCTGTAGCGCGGCGTTTTGCAATCACGGCAAATTGCGTGAATCGAGGATGTCGATGGATTTTTTCGTCGCGCCAGGGAGGAAGTTTCCGAGGGCTCGGAGTGATCGATAATTGCGTTTGGATTTCGAATTTAGAATTGCTGGAGTTTTCAGTGGGGAACGATGTTGAGATTGAATAATTGGTGTTTCTGGAGGTTTCGAAGAATTTTATCAATCACAGAGGTTTAGGAATTTGATGGATTTATGGAAAAATCAAAAAACTGCATACAAAAAAGCAAACTTTTCCCTTTGAATACATGAAAGTTCAAGATCTCTGATAACTGAGAGAAAAATTGCGGAACCTCAACTATAAAAGAAATTTGCAAGTGTATGAAAATTAAGTTCAAAATTTTAGAATCTTGAGAATTCCGTTTTCATCTTCGAAATTTACTTTAAATGGTTTGTTTCAAAATTTCAAATTTCTTGAATTTTTCGACTTAATTTGTCATTTTCCAGTTCAAAAATTGTCAATTTGGTAATTGTGAAATCAAAATATTCATTCGTATTAGCAAAAATTCGTAAAATTATGGATTTTTATTTTCGAACTTGCAAAATCTTCGGTTCTCAAAATTATAGAATCTGAAAAATTCAGTTGTTTTGTTTGTTTCAAAATTTCAAATTTCTTGACTTTCGATTTAATTTGTCATTTTTCAGTTCAAAAATTGTCAATTTGGTAATTGTAAAATTCAAATATTTGTTCGTATTAGCAAAAATTCGTAAAATTATGGATTTTTATTTTCGAACTTGCAAAATCTTCGGTTCTTAAAATTATAGAATCAGAAAAATTCAGTTTCTATCTTAGAATTAACGACTACGAGATTTTTATTTTCGAAATTTCAAATTTAGACTTCCACTTATTATATTATGTTAAGTTCTGACCGAATTCCGTAATAATTAAATCAGATTTTCGTACATTTGATATAAAAACGAACTCTAATCTAAATTGATTTTTCTGACAGAGAGAATCAGAAAATTTATACTACTATATTATTCCTCATTAATATACTTTGAAAGTAACTTATAGGACTTTTTATTTTACAATCGAATAATTTTTGATGTACATTTGAATTACTTTTTGACGATTCATTCATTATTCTAATCTTTTTGTTTTTCTAGTCTACCAATGATAATTTTGATTATTCCCTGAGCAAGACTCGAACAGTTGTTTACGTCCGAGTTCTATTTTCACGCTTTCTAGAGTTGTATACACATGCGGTTTGTTTACGATTCGAAATACTGAAATTTTCGATCCAGGAAGGTTTCGTATCGAATTTTCAGAAATTATATCCGAAAATCCGAATAATCGACATTTGGAAGATCGAAAAATTTATACTTTAAAAATTGAACTTCGAAATTTTGGCCACATTGGGAATACTCCAAAATTTGAGTTTAGGAATTTGGAGATCAATAAATTTTTTTGGACTTTAAAAATTTCGCGATGTTCTTCATAAAATATTCATTTATTACGTTTCACCGTTTTCTCACTCTGAACAAAATTTTGACTAAAATCACCAAAATTCTACGCATCTTCCAAAATTATAATTCGAAAATTCGATAAATTTGAAAACTCTTCTTCAAGAAAGACGTGAATACAAAAAATCAATAACATCAGATTTAATGAATCACATGAGTAAAATCCACTGTAAAAATTAAAAACTAAAATTATCCATATTATTATGAAATCTAGAATAAACTCCGAAAAAATCTGCAATTCAAGTTAAAATAATTTGAGGTTTTCAATAAAAAAGTAACAATACTCTATTCTGTTATAAAAATAAGTCAAAATCATGCTCACTTTATTACAATCATCAGCAGAAAATGATAATAATCATACATTTTGATCACGATATGAATATTCGAAACAACCACGTAATAATGAAAAAAAATCGAGCTTGGAGTTGAAAATAATAAATAAGTACTCAAACAATATTATCTCCATAAACGCGAAAATAAAAAACGCATAAAGAGGTGAGATTCATGAAAATAAACGTCTCAAAATTCAATTGAAGTGATTCAATTTAACGTCTATCTTGAATACGAAGCTTTTTCGCGCTTGCTTTTCGCGCGACGAGTCGTAAACCACGCTGTTACGCGTTTTTCGCTGATTTTGAGGTCATTTGCTAACTGGGCCCGTTCGAGCTTCGTCGTGTACCGTTTTTTTTGGAAAAAATTTTCGAGATGCAAATGCTGATCAGCCTTAAGATGTATCTTCTGCCTTTTAACGTTCTCCTTCTTAATTTTGCTTTTCTTGTTATCATCGACTGTGAAAGATAAAAAAAACTGTTGTTTGAAGTTGACTTTACAGAAATCGTGAATTTCATTGAAATTTCAGAATTGAATTCGAAAATATCTATTTTGTACAATTTTTATGAAAAACCCGAGGTGCTGAAAACATTTATTTTCTTCTGTTTTTTCCAATTCAGGCTCAAAAAGTACATAGTTACTTCTGAAATTTCTGAATGATTTTTCCCAATTTTTCAACCGCTTTTCCGGAATCCCCCTAAGGGCAGAATTTAGAAAATTGACGTGTTTAATTTTACCTTTTTCTTCGTCTGTCGAATAATGAAAGTCAAATGGCTGACATGGTTGCTGTTCTTCTTGTAGTTGTTGTTGCTGCAACCGTTGTTCTTCTTCCAGTTGTTTATGCCAAAGCCATTGCTGTTCTACGAAAAGTTGATGTTGTTGTTGTAACAAAAAATCTCTTTGTTGCACCAAAAGGAAGTCTTGATATTCTGCTACCACGCCAGAACCCTTTTCGTCCGTCTCGTGCGAATCAAATGGTTGCCATGATTGTTTTTTCTGTTCTTCTGAAGGAGATTCTCTCAAATTGGAGGCCACTGCCGTAGTTGGACTCTCTAGTTCAATTGCTTTTCGCAAAACTTTCGCAAGTGGTGAGTCGAATTCCATGATGTTCTCGATTATTTTTTCCACTTCGATGCGCGAAAGAAACTTGTTTGAAACAACTCGAGTGATTTTTGAGGACGGAGTAGAATATTCTCTCGACGTGGCGGAAAGAGAACTGACGATTCGGACAGTCGTTCTTCGAGTGAACGATTTTTGTTTTTGTATTATCCGAGTCGAGGTCAACGTTAGGATTTACGAAAACTTATAAAGATGTTTACAAACACTTTAACGCCGCATTCGAGATACGGTCGGACTTGGAAATGTCGTTACGGAAAATATCCGAGTTGAGGTCGCGCTGAGAATTTTCTTTCAGATAACGTTTTGGTAATATCCGATTTTTGTTCGACATTCGATAACGCGAGTGTTTCAGAGTGTTCAAGGCCTTTATGTGTTGTAGAAAAATGTTTAGGGAGTTATTATTTCGAGCCTTAAAATTTTATTAGTACCCTCGATTCGATATAATACGCAAAAATTGGAGATCCAGCAATTTTTTTGGACTTGGAAAAGTTAACGATGTTATTCCAAAAATACGCATTCATTACGATTACGTCTCTTCGTTTTTTCACTCTGAATAAAATTTTGACAAATATAAAATTACCAACATTCTGGGCATTTTCCAAAATTGCAATTCAAAAATTTAATAAATTGAAAGTAGGAAACTCTGCTTGAAAAAAGATGCAGACAAAGAAAAAATCAATAACTTCCAATTTAATAAATCTCATGACTAAAACACACTGTAAAAATTAAAGATCCAAATTATATATATTCACATGAAATCTAGAATAAATATACCGAAAATCTCCAAGTCAAGTTCAAATAATTTCGCTTTCCAAGTAAAAAATTAGCAATACTCTATTCTGTCATAAAAATAAGTCAAATTCATGTTCACTTTATTACAATCACCAGCAGAAAATGATAATAATCATACATTCTAATCATGACATGAATATTGAATATTGAGTAATATTTCCCTCATTTTACTCCAAATTTCACCATGTTTGAATTTGAAAATTTCGATTCCGAAATTCGAGAGAAATTCATATTCCAAAAATGAGCGAGCTTTTCTGGCAAATATTTTTAACCCTCTTCATTCCAATCGAGAAACGTGACCAACCCAACGTACGTCCCCCCCCCCCCCCCCCGCGAATTTTTTTCCGCGCCGGACCACGTGGATGTTCCAGAGGGATGCTGCGGCACTCTCACCCCAATCCAGTCAGTGAGCGTTACGACTCCGCGGAATGCAAAGTGCGATCCAGTGCTCAGTCGTTTTCCGCCATTAAATATTCCACTGCGCATCCACCTGCTGTCTTACAATGTTTCCTTGCTCCACGAGACACTCTTACTTCTGTGCTGGACGAGATTGGACGGATAAACCGCGACTCGCGGAAATTGAGTGAGTAAAGAAATTCAGTTTCATCCCTCTACCCCACTCACCCTACCGATCTCTCATTTTCGGCTTACATTCTTCTATTATCAAATAACTTTCGTACCGTCTTTTCTTTTCTCCCTTCAAACTTCTTAGCCCAGCAAAATGCTAGTACTAAAGCTCTACATAATTTATATTCATGCCCTTCAGGAAGACGACGAAACTGCTTTGACTTTGTATTAAAACATAACAATGTAACTCGAGGTTTTCCCGGGCTATCACGTTTCGGATATTGTAGCGGGAAAAGTCCACCCCCGCAATAAATTATTTCGGTTAATCACGAAGCCGAGTTCGGAATACTTACAAAAACTTGCAATCACCTCCGTCATTTCCTTTGAGCGTTCTGGGAAAGCTTCAAATGAACGTCGTTTTTAATTTTCATTCGACACCTGAAGCAATTGCCGATCGTCAATCAAACGCAAGTTTGACGATCCACAAAACGCGCCCCAGACGTTCATCACTGTCACGAAACCCACGTGAAATCACCCTCGCTTTTATATGAAGAATTTCATCTCGAGTCTATGGGCGCTTATTTTTCTTGTCGTTTGTTATTTATTGTTCTATTTTTATTATAAATATCGGGAGGGGAGTCGAATTGATTGAAGAGATTCAAAAGACGCTCAAGGGATGAATCTTGGACGATAAAAGTTTTCTTCGCCGCGGGAGATGAAGCTGTGCAGGCTTTGGGGGGATGAATAGAGAGCTTTCGCGTGGAAACGTGTATATACCGAAAAATTTATCATAACTGAATTCAAATGTAGCGCGTATTGATGTAACGTAGCGCTTCGCAACAGTTTTCACGGGATGTTGGGTCTGGACGAAAATAACTCGAATCGATATGTTCTTGAGGGAAAAATGGAATTTTTCGAAATTGGGTTTTATTGTTTTTGGCGTAATTGATGGGAATGACCGAGGGTGGAAACTTTTACGCTGGGGATATGTAGAACCGTTGGGAATGTGGTGGATTTTTTGACGTATGGTATTCGAAATATTGACGAAATTAATAAATGTGTGATGCTTCGCTCTCTTTGTCGGGTATTTTCAAGAATTTTCCGAAACTGTAGAAATTCACATCAAGTTTTCAAATTTTCAAAAATATGTTCTATTGTTACTCTCGAATTTGGAGCCTTGATGGGAATTTTCGGTTATAAAAAAAATTGGTGGACCTTTTTTTCGATGTTTACGAAAATTTTACTAAACCTGTTTCGTTTCAAATAGGGTGCCCAGACATTGAGAACGAAAAATCAGGAAATGTTCCTAAGCCCCCCCCCCCTCCCTCCCCCGTCACTAAATTTTCAGTATTTTAAGTATATTCCAAAATCATTTCACTTACGAAATATCTAAAAAATTAAAAATATGAAATATTCTTAGAATTTGAAAAATTCTTGAAATTTTGAAAATTATCATGTAATATTTTCTGAATTCTAAAAGTTTTCGATATTTTTAGAATTTCCCAAAATTTATGATGATAAAAATATTTGAAAATTCTCGAAACTTTGAATATCATTAATATTTGAGAAATTTCAAAATTATATACATTTTCAAATCCCTCGAAAATTACGAAAATTTCAGAATGATCAGAATATACAAAATTATTTAAACTTCTAGAATTTTTATGTATGAAAAAATTCTACAAAACTGAAGATTCTGAAAATTTTCAAAATTCGCAATATTTTCAGGATTCTGAGAAGGTTCAAAATTCGACATTAATTAACATATTTGAAATACTCTCATTTTCAAAAATTCTCGAAATTTTCAGAAATTCGAGAATCATCTGATTTTCAACATTCTCAAAATCATCAAAATTTTCCAAATTTTTCTAACTCCAAATTCCAGTTTACGTACATTTTGATTTTCTGGTAAAATTTTTCGTACAGAGAAATAAAATTAGGACAGTCAAAAACAATCGTCGATTCACTTCGAATTCATCTTTCAATTTGATTCCGATTTTGGGATTGATCGGTACTTTTCATTCGGAATTGAGTTTCAATCCGATAATTTTTCCAACCCCTATTCCGAGATAAGATTATGAGGCTCTAAATCGGATTTCTGATTTCATTTCGATTTAAAGTTTATTACTCCAACTCGAATGTTAATATCACATTATTGGGGGAGTGCTTTGGTTAATGCACAAAACTTTTCTTCCCGTGGATGACAAAGTTACTGCAATTTTTCCTACGGTGAACATTTCTAACTTTGACACTTGACAATAACGAAACTTTTCACGATATCGCGCCATCGATGTTATACATAGCTCCTGTAGTTTGATGAAAAATCTCTGTTTTCTGATTGTGATATTCTTGTGCGAAAATAAAACTTCGCAGTGGAGAATTCCAAAAATTCGATAGTCTCAAATGATAACTCAGTGGGTTTTGAGATTTGAATTCTAATAAAAAAGTAGGAAAACTAAAATAATCTGTACTCTAAAATTCTCACTACTGAACTAAAAGATTTATATTTCAATTATCAAAAAACATGTACAAAAACTCCTCGCATTATCACCCGTCAAAAAATTGCTCTAAATTTCCACGCGAATCGTTACCCGAATCCAAAAAAACGGCCAACAAACGACAGATGTAAATTCCCGGATCGATCAGAAAATAATCGCGCTAATTCAGATCGCGCCAAGTATTTGAGGCGCAGTCCGCCGTGAATGAATACCCCACGATGTACCTACACGAGAGCGAGATTTTTACTGCGATATCGCTTCGGAAGGCTCATACGCTCGGAGATTTTTATGCGCGACTGGATATATTTCCGGTCCAGCGATCTATAACGTTTTCAATGAAGTCTGCCGAAGTTATCGCAGTCGCTCATTTCGTTCAATAGGTGATTGTAACAAAGTCTGAAACGCCGTGGTAGCGCGGTCGCTCAACTGTAAAACGGTGTATCGATATAAATAAAAACGTCCGACGACGTGACCTCTTTAGTAAGGCTTAAGGATGTACAAAGGGCAGCTTCCGAGGGAATCGCGCTATCGAGCCTTACGTATATTTAGAATGTATTCATAGGGGCGAAACTTATTTGCAAAAGAAGAAGTATGAGACATTCTTGATAGTACTGCAGCGGTTATCAATTGTATCATAAATTTTCGAAAATTTGAAGATATTACGTAGAAAAATTTTGCGAATTCTCGAATTTACGAATTAATCGCCATATTATTTCTATAATGAAACACAGAGAAAATTTCTAGGGCGTTGATTTAGAAGTATCTACAGAAATGATTCAAAGTGTTCCAATTATTTTGAACCATAATCTACACATTCGTAAATTTTGAGCGAGTTACTATCCTAGTTTCTGTATTTTGCGGAAAATGTTCGTATTTTTGACCGACTGAATATCAAAATAAATATTTTACCAAATAATCAAAATTTCTGACTGGAATATTTGAGGTGTGCAAAATTTGAAAACAAAAAAAAATTATAACTTCGAGAATTTCAAAAATGTGTGTCATTCTGAAATCTCTGGAAATTTTGAGAATTTTGGAAGTTTTTAGAACTTTGAGAACTTTCGAAGTTAAGAGCATTTTGAATACTTTAATTATTCTGGAATTTCAAAAGTTTTCAGAATTCCGAAACTGTTAAGAATTTAGAAAATTTTTCGAACGTTTACCATTTTGTATAATTTCGTAATATATGAGAATTCTCGAAGTTTGAAGAATTTTAAATAGTTCGGTTATTCTGACATTTTTTAGATTTTCGAGAAATTGGAAAATTTAGATAATTTTGAAATTTCTCAAATTTTTAATTATATTCAAAGTTTAGAGAATTTCAAATATTTATATCATTATAGATTTTGGAAAATTCTGACAATATCTTAAATTTTTGTAATTTCGAAAATATCACGTAAGAATTTTGAAAATTTTGATAATTTGAGAATTTTTCACATTACAGAATTTTGTATATTTTCAATTTATGGACATTTCAGATGTTTTAAGATGTCTGAATATATCAAGAATACCGAAAATTCATTTTATCATATGAAATAATTAATCAATGCCTTAACATTTTTTTCGTAATGTCTATAAAGTATTAAAAATTTTCGATAATCGTTCGATCGCAAGTGCAAAAGTCATTTGAATTTGGTATAACTTGTGTGTTATGTATATTGTATCCCAATTCCAATTAGCTAATTGCGAAATGAAAAACAACGGAATCAGCATTGTATTTTGCCGTTACTCAAAAAGGAAATTTAATTCACTCCCACAAATGACAATTGGAAAAAACCGAATCATACACAACAGTCAATAAAATGAAAAACGGAGTCAAATCCACTATGGAAAATAAATGACAAGAAAAAAAAGTATAAAACATTAAAAATAATTGGTCCAAATAATATTTGATTACATTCGATAATTCAACATAATTCATTCATTTCTATGGTTCAAAAAATAAATTATAGGTAAAATGGTCCTAAATTTCACAAATTTCGCCATCGATTTTTCAAGAGTGACGTGATAATTTCGGAAATTTGAAAAATAATTTTGTAACTATTAGAAAAAAACTTTTCGAATTCAAATATATCAACTTTTGCAATGAAAAGTAGCTTAAAGAACGAATGGACTGTTCTATCTTCTATGTGACACTATAATTAAAATAAAAATGTATAATGAACACCCCTCTTTTATTCTTGGTGCATCTCATTATGCATCAAACCTTTGTCACCCAATCTACCGTCAATGAATAATGAGTTTCAGAATCTCGGTTTAACATAGAATTTCGATAAAAACTGACTGTGTACCCGGATGTGAAATTCTAAGACCGAAAAAAACGCTCTCCGTAAACTCAACTTCACGTGCATTTTTCTTTGTCAGTCAATTTTCATGCAAGTTGGACGGAGGAAATTCGAGCCCCGAAGTTTTCCTTTGTCAGGACTTGAAGTTTGAACAAGATACGAACATTTTTGTACCTGATTTGAAATTTCAGCAATATTGTACGTGACGCGAAATACGCAAATTTACTTTTCACGCTCTGAAAAGTGTGTTGACGATATCAGAGCTTCCGAATTTCATTGAAATTTGCAAAAATGGCAACTCAGGACTTTCAATTTTCGAAATCGAGTCCCATTGTTCAAGTTTAATTGTGAATTTCTATCGACCTTCGTGAATTAACAAATTGAAGGGGCTTACACGTTGCCACATATTGATTATAATTTCAAACGCCTATTCATAATGGTCAGCATTTGAGTTGAAGTTTATTGTTTGTTTCGTTCTTGACGCTGTTTCATGTATTTGTGTATTGGAAAATTTATCCACTTAAAACTTTTAATTAGAAAAAACGCAAGTAAAAAAAAATACAAAAAATGCTGATGACTATTTCAACGAAGTGAAATATTTCGCGGTGCTCAAATTGATAACACACCATTAGATGAAATTTTTCCGCGTATGTACGAGAAAAAAATTTTCATCGCACGATTTGTAAACAAAGAAAGTTTATCCGAGCAAAAATGATTGTATTTGTCAACATTTTTTTCAAATGTTTAAATTGCACGCTCTGATTCCCTAGACTAAGATAAAGATGATATTAAATTCATTTCGCGTAGAGGGTTCATTTAATTGATGATATAAATAATTGGGGTAAAATTTCAGTCAAGTCTCTCGGTGAAAATATGTATCAAAGTGGAAATTCATTACTTTATATACACGAGTTGACGTGGAATTTTTTTTCAATCTACACTTTCTTTATGTGTGTTGACGAACTTGTTAGAAAAATAAATAGCTCAAAAAAGGTTGAAGTTGATCTTAAATAGTGAAAATTAGATGTTCATAACATGGATAATTAAAAATAAAATTTAGACGGAGTATTTAAATGATACAGTACAAATTCAGTTTATAAATGTCGTCTGGAATCGCGTAATATACATAAGTACAGTTTTTTATCGAACAACTTTTTTCAAGAACTTTTTTCATTTTGTTGTTTGCGACACTTGGACGTATTTTTTATTTTTCGATTTCAGGTAATTTATTGTTGGAAACTGATCGAAGTGCGATTGAAAAAGTGAAATGATTTCGCAGGATTGAGTTTCAGTCAGTTACTGTAGGGAGTTGAACTTTTTTCAATTTCGTTGTAAGAAAATCTAGCGAGATCTTCGAAGCTTCTGCCAATGTTTTTTTTATTTTTTTTTTTTACTGTTGTTTGATTGTAATGAAGTTTTAGATTCTCATTTTCTCTCATTACAAATATCATATACCTATAATTAAGAAGAACTTCGAAAATTTGAAAAAAATCATTGAAAATCACTAAAAAAAACCCCAAACGTGACTTGCGAGCGTCACGGTTGGATTGCGTGATTACAGTGACGCCATATACTCGCAATCTACGTAACATTCGCTATGTCCCACGAGGCATTTTTGTCTATGCGAAGTTCATGGACTACATATATGAGTCTGTGACCTTGAAGAAGTGATAATGAAAAGCCGAACACCCTAAACACAACTCTAAAAATTCGGAATTTACTTCGCGAAAAGCTCGAAATTCAGACAAATGCAACAAAAATAAAATTATTAGATCAATATTTTTCGTGTATGAAGCAAGCTCTAAAGTCTTTTCCTTAACTTCGTACAAAAAAAAAAAAAAAAAAAAAAAAAAAAAAGATAATGATCAAATCCTCGAAAAATGGTTCTACTTGTCATTGCCAAAGTGCATCGTTCCAAATTTCAAATAACACGAAACAGTAACAAAATTCAAAAACCAAACAACCCCCAATCCCTTTTGATCACAATTTCTCCTCAAAACACACAACACTAAAACTTTCTCAACTTTTCCAGAAAAACGATTTCCTGAAGAACCGAAAGGACCAAAAAAACCACCCTACTATGAACTAAAAAAACCACATAAACCTTGGGTTCCTAAAAAACTCGAAAGGAAGGAAAAAGGCAGGAGAAAGGCAATAAAAAAAAAAAATGGATTTACTCGCCGCGGTGCGAAAGAACGACTTTAAGGGCGGAAATTGCCCAACAGACGGATGTAATTGCCGGGAGATTGACGGTTCCGGACAGGTTGGGGCGCGATAAGAAGAAAAAGAAATAAATAACGGGAGAGGAGAAAAAATCAAATTAATAAAGTTGCCGGGGAATACAAACCGAAGGGCGGCAATTGGCAGTATTAGATTTCCCTGAAGACTGTATCTAGAGCGAGCGCGGATGCTGCGGGCGCGACCTTGGTAAACGCAGAGGATGACGGACAACGAGAGAATACGGCTTGTGGTTTTGGGGGCGGCAGGTGTTGGGAAAAGTGCCATTATACGGCGGCTTTTGAATCAGGGCTTTTCCGAAAAGTACAAGCCCACGGTGGATGACCTGTACTCGAGGGAGTGCGTGCTGGGAAATTTGTCGCTCAAGGTGGACCTCCTTGATACTGCAGGTATTGGTCATATATAGTCAGTTTTAGTTTTCTGTGACTCTCGAAAAAATTCCAATTTGTTGAATAAATTTTTCGCGTTGAACGAATTATTTTTTGACTGGGGAGAAAAGAACTGTTTTTTTTTCCACTCGTGGAAAAATCTATCACTTTTTTATACGCGAAACATTTGGAAAAACTAATTTGGACGATCAAATTTGCGGATTTAATTTTTCAAATTTGGAACTGACATTTGAAGTTTCAGGATTTTTTCATTTTCGTAAATATTTTTGAATTGTCGGATTAATATTTTCGAGTTAGGTTCCAATACATTTTTTTATTTAAACAAATTTGGAGATAGTTAAATTGTGAATATTCCGAAATTTCAAATTTGAGTTTGGAAAGTATTTAGTTTTTGAATTTTAGGATGACAATTTTTAAGTTTAAACATTTGAAAATATTTATTTTCATGATTTCTGAATTTCTTAGTTGTATATTACGATCTTTAAATTTGCAAAGATAATAATTCCCATATTTTAAACACTTAAATTCACTAAGAGTAATTTTTGAAGTTTTCATGTTTAAAATTGAAACTAGTTGCAGTTTCCGATATTTTTTAGAATTTAACGAAAACACCTTCTTCCAGCCCCGCGATTGTCAAAATTTTTGAATTTCGAAGTTCTAAAATATCGAAATTTCGTGATTCGACTATACGAAAAACAAAATTTTATCGTGTTTCAATTTATACATTCAACAGTTTTCAGTTTAAATCTTCAAACACATTCATTTTTATCGCACCTTACAAAATTTAGGTCATTTTCCAATTTTATTTCCTTCATTTTTCGATGCCAATTTTCAAATATGGAGATGATAATTATTTGGCTGGGTAGATAAAGAATTTGGAAATTTCAACTTTAAAAATTTCAGATTTTAGGAATTTCCGGAATGTTGAGCTCCTGCATTTTTTCTTCGATTCTCAATTTTGAGGATCCTAATTCACATTTCAAAGTTAAATTCAGAAATCTCAGAACAATTTTCATATAACTCCTGAATGGATCAAATTTCCGGATCAAAGCTATCAAACTTGACAATTTTTCAAGTTTCCCTAATAACCCTGATCCTCACAAAAAAGTCCTTACGAAAATTTTCGAATTTTCCACAGAACTCAAGAATTAATTACGAAATTCCAATTTTATGTACTTTGATTCTCATAAACTCACAATATTCCAATATAATAATAAATTATTGAAACGCTACGGAACAACATTTTTCGTTTCTTTTTCTGTTCCACTCGGGCGTTTTTCTCATTATTCATAAATTCCCATCCCAGCTCGTTCATAATTTTGTACATAAAATACGTTCGTGTGCACTATACGCCCTCAAGGGTTTGTTTGCGCGGCTTTCGAGTCTTTCTACTCGTCGGCAGAATTTTTTCTCCTGGAATTTGTATATTTTCAACGACATGCAAATAATCTCTTGTTATTTTCTAAAATTTTTCAAGAATACTGTTTTTCTAACCCTCTCGAGAATGCCCACATCATAAGGAATATAGTTCTTTCGCTGCAAATTTCTGACGAATTCTAATATTAAAATTCGCGATTCATCGTGTCCAGGGGACCAACAATTTCCAGCCATGCGGAGACTTAGCATAGCCACGGGTCACGCATTTCTCCTCGTCTACGACGCCACGTCTCAATCGACCTTCGAATGTGTCAAAAGGTGCTTTGAGGAAATTCGAGAACAAAGACCTGATTATCAGGTATACAAAATCATCCCTCCAGTCACTCACCCGGAATGAATATCAACAATTTAAAAGAACTTTGTTCAAAGTTTGCAAAATTCGTTTTTGGCTCTTGTTGCAAACTTCGTATTCGTCGAAAAAGCTTCTCCTGCACAAGTTGAGATGTATACTATTTTCCAATCTTCAATTTTCCGATTTTTAGTTAAAAAGTGCTAAATATGACGAATCGTGAAATCATAATAATCATGACTTCATGATAATAATGAATTCATAATAATATAATTATTATTTTTTCTGATTTTTTAATCTTCCAATTCGAATACTTAGATTTTCATCTTTCGGGACGTCAAAATTCGAAAATTTTCTGTGTCGAATTTCACAGTTCGAAAAACATTGGATTTTCGGCTCCAGATGCTGATTTTTTTGAAAATTTAAAAAATATATTCCACAGAATCTATGATGTATCATCCTTCAAATATCTATTACTTCGAAATACGATGAAATTCATAAAACGCGCCCGGATTTAAAAGTATCATAATTGTTGTTTCAACGAGCAAAAACGAACGATCCTGTGTTTTCGCCAATTTCGGAAATTTTAGAACCCGCGATGGACCTTGGGCATCAAACGCGTTGTCGCACTTTCACGCTTGACACTGCCGAAGTGCGCCAAGGGCAAAATTGATTTTCACGCCAATTATCGTCACCAACTCCAAAACTTATTGATCGGCTTCAATCAAATTTTCAGTGGAGCGACATTCAAAGCTGAAATTTCAATTTCTATGCGTGAAACACTCAAAGAGTGTATAATTTAAGAACTTCGTCGCGTTTGAGGTCATAATGTCATTCATTGAAGCGCATGAATTAATTAGAATGAAGAAATTATCAAGTACAAGAATAATCAAGAGACATAAAGACTAGAATCTTGTGATATGCATACTGTAGTACTACAGAGTATTTTAATACACCTTGATACCAAAATAAATGATGAAAAAGTGCACAATTATTGATAATGTGATGCTTACATACTTTCAGGCATTTGATTTTGTGTGATCCAATAAAAATCTTTCTGTATGTGACCTGGAATAGAGAAAGGAGCCACATGACTGAAAAATCTATTTTTCAATCATATCAAAAAATTTCAATTCAGTTACTCGTAAACCCAGGAATTTCAAAACTTACTAGTGGAAATTCAAAAATTGCAAAATTTCGAAATCCTAGAATTTGAAAATATCAATCTACAGATTTTGAATTTTACCACCAGAGATTACGAATGTAATCTAAAGCAATAAAATTGGAATCTCATAATCCAAATTTGGAAAATTTTTAATTGAATCGACTTAGCCCAACAGAATTTTTATAGAACTCCGTCAGATTCACATTTGACCTCATAAAATTCTCACGGGACCACATAAAATACACATTAGACTCCATAGAACTTCTGTGGGACTTCAGAAAATATAATAATTTCGTAGAACTCCACAGGATTTACATGGAACCCTACGGAATTCCCTTTCACCCTCAATTATTGTTGAAAAATAATCATCCTTCAAAATATAAATTCATCCAAGGAATGGCCACCATTAATTTTCAAACAATACAAATTCTCGTTAAAAACATTCTCCCTATTCTCATTTTCCGAGTTTTCCCATAAAAAGACGATTTTTTCTCCGATGCCGTCTCTTTTAATCAAAGTCGCGACGTAATAGGATACGCGCTGAAATCCAAACTGTCCTTGTGAAATCACGGGAAGAACGTTTCGAGTGTACTCTAATAAACACTTTGAGAAAGAGAGATGAAAATGGAGTACGCGTTATTTACGCATCGCAATTTCTTATTGCAGGAAGTGCCGATAGTCATAGCGGGCAATAAAACTGACATGGCGCACGGGAAAAGGGAAGTGAAGTTCGAAGTGGCGAGCGAATGGCTTTATTGCGAGCTCCCGAAACTTCGCGCCAAGTTAATCGAATGCTCGGCAAAAGACGATATTAATATCAAAGAAATCTTCAGGTCTTTCGTGTCGTTATCTAAGATCGTGCCGAAAAATCCAACCGGGGACAAAGAAGAGGCAGGGCTCAAAAGGCGATGTTCTGCATATGGTTCGAGAAGGTATGAACTTTTTTTGTGCACCCGCAAAACTTTTTTAGAACTGAATACAGAACGGTGCAATTTTTACATTAAGTATGTAGGACATCTGAAGGTCTGGATTTTTTATTCGGGATTTCTTATCTAATTGCGATGTAAATTGAAAAATGATATGCACAGCTATTAAAAACGTAAATTTACTTGATTTGTGCAGTCTTCAAAGTGAAAAAAATACAACATTAATAACATTTGAGGTTTTAAAAAAATACCAGGTCATATGAGCTGATATTTTTGAGTTCACAGTTAACCCTGAAAAGTTAAAGGGAATTTTCGAAAGGGTTCGCAAACTGGATATGACAATTTTCGAACTTGAGCCATCCGCAACAAGAAAATTCAAATCCATGTAAACTGGAATTTGGTGATATGAAAAACTTGACAAATTTCGATAATCTCGAAAACTTTGAAAAACTAGATAATTATTAAATTTCTGAAATTTTTGAAAGTTTTGAGAATTTTCGGAGAGTATTTTAAATATTTTGATTTTTCTGGAATTTCGAAATTTCTAGGATTCCGAAAATGTTGAGAATTTGAAAATTTTTTAGAATGTTCACTATTTTGTAGAATTTTGTGACCTATAAGAATTATCGGAGTTGAAAAATTTTTAATTTCTTGTTTATTCTGAAATTTTCGAGAGAATTGAAAACTTTAATAATTTTGGAATTTCTCAAAATTTTAATCGTATTTAAAGTTTCGAGAATTCTGAATATCATAATTGTTTCAAATTTCAGAAAATTCTAAGAATACCGAAAACTTTCAAAATTCAGAAAATATTACGTGAGAATTTGAAAATTTTTTAAAAATCTAAGAATTTTGTACATCTTTAATTTTTCGGACATTTTAGAAGTTTTAGGATTTTCAAATATTTAAAGAATAATACTAAAAATTTAGCGACGGAGGGAGGGGGGGGGGGATGAGTAAAATGTCCTGATTTTCCGTTCTCACTATTTCACACCCTAAAACGTTCTAAATCCTTTCAATTTCAGGTCATGCAGCCCAAACAGAAACGGAGCCCCGAGTCCCAGAACATCGCAAAGCGTAAGCCCGGGCCAGAGCAGCGGCGCAGTTTCAGTAATAGACGAACAAAAAATCAAGCCGCGAAGTCGAAGCCTAATCAGGCGAGCTTCGCGAAAAACAAAGCAACAAATCAGGGAAACTCAGGCAGAAGACTGCAACATCTCATAAGACTCCCCATTTTCACGGAACAAAAAACACGATTTATTTTTAAAAACAAAGAAAAAAACATATATATTTCGGAACAAACTTTAGGAAGTTTAGAAACATCTCGCACGACAAGTCCCGGCACTTCGAAAATAAAATATACGAAATCAAAGTTATACATAATGTTATACAAAATATATAATAATTATATATTCCGTACATCGAATATGATGGTATTCATCGTACGGAGTAATATGATGAACGGTAAACTCGAAAAATCCCCGTCCGAAAAAACCGAAAATGTTTGTAGGATAGTTGAGCAGAAAAAGAACGAACCCGATAAATCGAACAAGTTTTATAGTACAAAGGGAAAAATATTGAAAAGATGTACGTATTTCGAGACCAAAGAGACAAATAAGTGGTCGACAATTTTTATCGTCGTTGTGACCATTGTGTATGTACGTAATTGGAGAAAAACGATAAATGTTACGATAATGTTAATTCATATCAATGAGTGGCACTTTCGTTGATCTTGAAAATACGAATAAGCCCGAATCACGCGATTTCGCGTGTTGATCGTTACAGGAAGTGTCCGCCTCTTCTCGCATGAAATCATAGGCGCCGAATTCGATAAAATATTGATAAAAATTATATTTCGACATATGCCCATGAAATAATTTGTGAGTTTTCGCTGTCATAATATGGCTAAAATTGAAATTTATACATATGTACATGATATATGATGCATAATTGATTCTTGGGGGAAGTGGTGGAATCAACAAACTTTTCGACTACCGAATTTTATGAAAACTGTGATTGATGTTCAAAGAAAACCCCGTTGTCTGCGTGGAAAATATGCACAGGCAAATATAATCCGTCAATCATAAGCTTTATTTGAAAAAAGAAAAAACAACAATGAATTTTTCGCCTTGCGTTACAATGTTCGTTGAAAAAGAAATTGAATATGCAATCGAAATGTAAATACTCTGTGAACGTGTGTGTTCATTGCACTTTTGATCCCTGAATAAAAAAATATTCTACAGATATATATATATTTTTTTTTTCGTCTCATGTTTTTTTCTTCGTTCAAGAAGACGAGTTCGAGACGCAGGAAATGGTGTCGGAATTGCACCCATTCTCATTGCCTTGAAACAAATGCATGAAGTATTGTACGTACGGTTGGCAGCGTTCCCCTTTCGTAAAGGCAGCTGTGTTGTGAAGCCTCAGGTTCCTCTGCTCGAAGAATTTGAAGACCGAGTGGAACAAAATTCGGTCGTTCGTGGCTTTCGCGGCCTCCAAAAATTTTCGCGCTGACACTTGGTCGGCCATTCCTACCGATCTTACGTATCTGGGATGAAAGAAAAGACGAATTTTTCCAACTTTTTTTTTTCGAAGACCAAGAAAAAATGAATCATAAAATACTGCAAAATCGCAAAGAGCTTTATAAA
Source organism: Platygaster equestris (assembly GCA_030522785.1). NCBI lineage: Eukaryota > Metazoa > Arthropoda > Insecta > Hymenoptera > Platygastridae > Platygaster > Platygaster equestris. The sequence goes on from JAPYZK010000086.1 coordinate 27,321, forward strand.
ATTCGTTCATCAAAATTTACAGTACGAATTCAATATTCTCCACTGAATAAATTTTTCAGAAACGTTTCTTCCAAGCTGGTTTCGATTTCAAAGCTACTCAAACATAAAACTGACGCAATTGGAAAATGATAAATATTTATAAATTTTACTAGCATCATCCAAGTTTCCAAAAGTTGTTATTTATATTCTCTTACAAACTTTCCATTTTCTGAATAATATGAAAAATTGGGTGAACAATTTATAGATTCCCCAATTACCTTAGAGCTGGTAAAATATGACCCTTTGACAGAAGCACTTCTATAATTTCTTCATGTGCATCCCCGAGACGTTTCAGCATATCCAAAGCAAGTTGATGTGCTGCCGGGTAAAGATTTTCGAGCGACAGCAATAAACAAGCCAAAGGTTTCGAGTCAGCGACTACGTGGTATTGCAGTAATTGATGCAACTGATAGTACGCTTTTCTATGAACCAAAGTCGTGATTACCAGTTCGTGTAAATAATGTTGTACTGGGATACCGTGTTCCACTAACGACCTGAAACAATGTACAAACATGTTATGCAATACAGTCGAATTCGCAAGAAATATAAAAAAAGAACGAAGAAGAAACAGTTAATAAAATGCATTGATCAATCATGATTATGTGAATTTGGTAAAACGTTAATTTTTTTTTCGACGATAATTATGATAACGAAAAATAATATCAAAGTGTTATGTTCTCGTAAATTTCATTGTTGTGACGGAAAACTGAATTATTAAAAATTCATTGAATGCATTTTTTTCGGGAATTTTACCTTATGTACTCTAGTAAAACCCAAACAACCATTTTCGGTTCTAGTGCGTGTTCCGGGAATTTCGAAAGAACATGACTGTACATATCACTTTGATCTAAAAAAATTTCCAACTTTATATTTTCTGGTTCAGCGTTTACGTTTTTGGAGCTACTCTGTATTGGTGTACCCATCTGAAATCAAAGAAGTTATTCATAATTTTGCATTCGCCATAATTTTATCAACAATTGAATGTTATGAAAATTATTGATCCCCGATAGATGTTTGAAACCGTTAAGAAAATAAATAATATTCGTTGAAATGGATTTTCGTTCTACAACATCCGGATTTGAAATTTTAAAGGGAGATCAATTTTGGGATTTCGAAAAATTGAACTTTCTGATATTTGAAGTTTTAAAACTACCGAACTCAAAGTTAATTTTCGATGTTTTAAGTTTTCTGGTTAAAAATTTTGCGAGTTTTGAATATTTAGAATTAAATCAAAAACAAATTTTTTTTAATATCTCAATTCGTGTTTCCAATTGCTCTTTTTTTTTTGGATTTTCGAATCATCTTTTCAAACTCCAAAAATTAAAATTTATATTTTTCAATTTGCAATTTAAATGCAATTTATTGACTTGTAATAAAAATCAAAGTACCCTTATTTTTCCAAGATTCTTTAATTGGTCGACTTCCAAGGCTTTCAAATTTCAAAAACTAGCGAAAAAAATTAAAAAGTTGAACTTTTAGTTTTACATCAATACCTAACTGCCCCCCCCCCCCCAAAAATTGGACTTTTTGTTTTTCAACAATACCCACCTGCCCCCCCCCCCCCCAACGTACAACTAAACAAGTTTTAACGAAGCGACATGTTCCCGAAAATGATTCAAACTCACTTGGCTTTGCAACTCGTTTTCCATGTAACTCCGGCAAACCGAGTTGAGTTTGTCAAAGATGCTCGACACGTCGGCCAGCGTCGTTGGCATCTGGGCTATGAGGTTTTGCAAGACCTGGATTAAAATTTGCTTGGAATTCCGCCGCTGCATAAGAAATTGCACGAGCTTGACTTTATCGGTTATCAATTTCACCAAAGCATCCAATCGCAGCTCGATGAACCTTCCGAAAGTTAAGATAAATTAATCATCATCTCATTCGAGCACATCAAAATCACAAATTTTACAATACTAAATCAATACCGAAATCTCTTTTAAATATTAAAAATTTTTAAATAATAATTTCCTTATGAATAAATTACCCTTATTAATAATACAAACGACCTTTTTCTCATTCTGATGTTCTCAAAACAAACTTACATTTTTAAAATATTAATCATTATTTCATAGTTACCATAAACATCCCAATTTGGCATCGATCACAATGTTCGGTTTGAAAACCACCCAGTTGCAAGAATCTGAACCCAAATAAATTAAAGAAAATCTTTGCCACTAATTCTGGGGAACGAAAGTTGCATTAAAAAAAAAAAAAAAAAAAAAAAAAAAAAAAAAAAAAAAAAAAAAAAAAAAAAAAAAAAAAAAAAAAAAAAACAAAAAAAAGGCGGGGGAGAGAATTGGAGCGAAAGAGACGGTATTGTTACGCTTGTGTGGTGAATCACTGTACCGTCACTAACTCCTGGTAACATGATGTCAAAAATCATCGACGTCTGAAATTCAAGTAGAATTTCATAATCAGCATGATACAAAAAATTACAAGTGAAAATTTCGGAAATCGGCCACTCATAAACAAAAGTCATATTTTTCGAGAATATTGAGCATAATCCAGTAGGCCCGAATGTACACTGGAATAATTCCAACTTCGACAATTTCGTTCGAAAAGTAATTTCTTTACATCGAACCCCAAAATTCAGTAGTTGATAATTTCTCTAAAACCTGATACATAAAATGTTCTCACAGTATGACAGCTATATTGAAACATATCCAATATTTTCGCAAAATATGCTGATTGATTTCAAAAATGATTATGTGTCATTTGACTTCAGCTCACTTTAGATGTTTGATGGTGAACGACTATGAGATTGTCCACAACGTTGGTCGCGAATCTTCCACTCATGTCGAGTTTCAAAACGTGACTTTTTTTTATGGTTACCATTCTGAGCAGAAAAAAATTGTAAATGTTAGAACTTTTGATTAAAAATTTCGGTGAGTTATATAAAAATAACAAAAGTAATAAAATAACATCAAAAAACCATACTTATGGACTGTATAAACATAAACAAAGGCGTTGTTCGTCGAACGATTTATCCCAGACTGATGCCTCGTAACAATGATAGAAGGAATTCCATACAAAACATCCAGAGTAACGTCCCTCTCGTTCACCACTGGTTTTCCAGATTTTATACTACCCGTTTCAACTGAAAATTACCATTTTCATCAAGTAATCCATTTCCTCGCTCGAACGATATTCTGTACCATTCATTTTGCGATACTTACTTTCAAATTTTGTTATTTTGTGCAGATTTCCCGGTGTCAAGTGCAAGGCTTGCATTTGGTTTCCCAAAGTTCCCAAACATAACAAAACCAAATTACTTTGCGAACAATAATGGTACCATTTCACTCCCAAACTCAGAGATTTCAACGCTTTTATGCATCGTTTTTCGGGCATGACCTGAGGAATGGAAAGATGACATTGTTTTATAAAACTTCGAATCAAAATTTTATGAACGGATTTGTCTTTATGCAATTTTATGATTCAGTTTAAGCCAGAAAAATATATTGTCATATAAATGTGTTTTTTCATAATTAGTACTAATTTTCCATTTTCTACAATTTTAGATAGTCATCAAGTTTACCAGAAATAGTTCAACTCCATGATCAGTGATGAAAAGTATCTCATTTCCATGCGTCCAAACAAATCCTAGAACGGTGGCATTCTTTCCTTTACAGGATTGGGAATATTCGACATTGTCCAAACCAGCGGTTGTGGAATAATTTATGAATTCCACCGAAGTCAGACTGCGCTGTATTGCGAGTATGTTCATGTCTGGGGAAAATTTGATGGAACTGACCCTGCCTTTGTCTTCCATACGGAAGTTCAAATTTTCCTTGGGTCCTTTAACGGACACTCCAGTTACCCCGCCAGAACGAACAGCGAAAACCTGGGAATTTCATTGGATGATATTAAGAATTGTTTTGTGCATGACTTGAATTAAAAATCTACAATTATTCTTGTGCATTAGATTTTCTTATTACCTGCTGTTTTGAATCATCAAAAAAAACCTCTGTCGAATTACCAACGGATTCAAATTTTATGGGATCGGTACAGAGTTCGAGGTAATAATCCTCCTCGTTATTGTCTTCTTCTGGTTCCATATTTTTTGTCTTATATTCTAAAAATATGGGAAAAGAATCTAGTAAGTATAATAAATGTACTTCACATAATAATAAATGTTAATAATTAATATTAATGTTAATAACTAATATTATCATATATGTATAATAATAAATGTCCTATAATCAATGTACCTTACATTTTTGTCTGATAAATAAATTAATGAAATATTCATAATTTTCTTATTTGTTTAGTAAAATTTGTACATGACGGCTATGATTTCGAAAATAAAAAAAACTGTGAAAACAAATAACCCAAATAACTGACAAAAAAGTTCGTCGTTACAAAAACAAACCTATCACTTGTTAGTAATTTTTTTTTTAATTATTCGAAATGGATATTTCTTTCGCACATTACTTGATACAAACATGATCGTGGAAAAGTAATATTTCGTGAGTCGTTTTTCAAAATTCCTCTTTATGATGACTCCGACAATTAGCGAACAAAAATAACGGTTAAAAACGGCTGCGCCAGACCCGCCAGGCAAAAAGTCCGCTACGTTTCTTCGTCCAGCAAAAACAATCTATCTCGCGATAGGTTAGTTAAAGTTTTGTTATTGTTGTGATAAATACAATGTGATACAATGGGTGACAATTGTCACAATTGTTTAATTTTTTCGAAAAAAATACGGGTCTTTTTATTCAAAAATATCCATTTTTCGAGTTTTTTCGAGCGACATTTGGGCTTAAGATGCCCCCCATAGTCTTAACACCAACCCAACCTATTTTGACCGGCGTGTCGCTTAGAAAACTACGGAAAATAATATAGATGACCATATATTATAAACCTAAATTTTATTTCTTGCTACTTTCCAAAATTACAGAAATTGTTACTGTAAATTGCGTTTTACTCACAATTGTTATTTTTAATTGGAGAAATGCGATGTGAAGTTACGTACACTATAGCAGCCCGACTTCTCAAGGCGATTTCCTTTTTGTCATTGCGTGAAAAATAACGATCAGAATCACACATTCACAACTCCATTAATTTCCAAATTTGCAAAGCAAGACAGACAGTGAAAATACGGAGAAAAAATCACTATTGATCACTATCTTGTTCTGTTTTGACAATACAATTAATGACAGTTTTTTATACACACACGCCTACATTTTTCCCGCAGCCGGTAAGAGTGATAAGGATTTTCCGCGCGCACATTTCAAACGTTACTTAAGAAATCATGGGTGCAAATTTCTGATACAATAGTTCTAAATTTTAGGATTCAGAGAATTACCAGAATTCTGCACATATTTTTCTAGAATTTTCAATTTATAGAAATTCCAGTCTAGAATTTTTACATAATTTCGTAGAAATTTTCCAAAAAACCCGAAATATTCAAGAGATTCTAAGAATTTTTCGAGTAAATATACAATAATTCTGTCATCTGGATAATATAACCAGAATTCTGGGAATTCCTAACTACAGTTCTCTAAAAATTCCTTGAGAATCACCAAAAAATCAGAAATAGTCGAAAACATGAAAAGTTTTTTCTATATTAATGTTAAAATTTTAAGAACCACCAGAATTTCTCTCAAAAATCTTGGAAAATGATAGTGAGGATTTTCCAAACATTTTTTAATTTGTTAAATCGTAAAATTTACGTGTTCCTCGAAAAATTCTTATAGAAAACATACCAAATATTTCAGGTGTTTTCGTAAATCTTCTAGAGTATTTTGAAAATTTATGGCTGAGAATTTGTGTAACAATTTATGACAGAAGTGGCACAAAACATGAAGAAACATCGATTCCAGCACCTTTCGTATAGAATTTAACATAAAATTCTGCTAATCGTTTCAATTGCGATCGTCAACCAAAAAATGACGTTCAAATTATAAGTAAAAGTGCGATCAAAGTTGTTGAGAAAGATGGACTGAATGATTTTGTAAGAACACTTTATTTTTCTTCAGCGTGGGTTTAGTGATTACCGATAATTGTAGGCACTTATTATGAACAAATAATGCGAAATGAACGCGGTGGCAACGTCCTACTCCATTGTGCTGACACTCTGGATTCGAGTAACGTTATCGTGATCGCATAGGATTTCTTCATTTAAATGACCTAATCGAGGTTTCACACAGAACCTTGTATCCCTGAATATTATTTTACATGAAACATTGTTTCATAATTGAAAATCCGCCATTTATTTCACGTATTCCATTGTTCTAATAGATCGTGAAACAATTCAACTTTGCGATCGATCGAAATCTATATTAATAAAAAATAATTCATTTGTTAATTTTTTCTGGTTGTCAGGCATTTTCCACAACCTCTTTCACGTCGGTCACGGTCATTTTTTATTGCTAGAATCACTGGTTTTCGTTTATGTAACGAATTACATTTTAATGACGTTGAAAATCTGGATGAGATTTTCGAAAAATGCCATATTCTGACTCTCAGTCGAAAATGAAGTAATTCAATTGCTGATGATAATATTTGCGAAACTTGAATGGAAACTACTATGTTTAATTCATCGTTATTTCGTATTTACCTCGACTTTACTTTTATTCCTACATATTTATCACGGTAGTAGAATTTATGACGTCGCGGTCGCATACTGAATATTTTTATCGCCAGAAACTGGAATCGGGAGATAAATAAAAAATATGATGTACGTACGGAAATTGAGTATACTTTACAAATTTACCGAAAATTTGAGTAGCTGGTACCGCATGATATTGAATTTGTACGTTCGAACAGGTTTCATGTTGTGTCGAGCGCATTTCTATCAGATTTTTTATACTTAATTATGATATTGGATGTTGTATTATTATCGAACACTGGTTGTATAACTAGAAACTGAGACCTGGAAACACATAAAAATTCCATGGACACAAGATACGTTGTACATATGTGCATTTCCTGAATGTGGAATTGATGTGTAATTCTCATGATTAATATCATGTAAATCGTTTAATCAGTCTTATCACTTTTTATTATATTATTTAAAATTTCGTACGGATCTCGAAAATTCAGCTTATGAATTGACTCGAGGACAAAAATTTTATACACAGTAGTTTATGTCGTTTTTAAATGTTTGGTTTCGAAAATTTTTCCAACCGAAATCTGGTAGTTTCAATATTCTCGAATTCAAAATTCCGAATATTTTGATCAAAAGTTCTTAACGTGGAGAATACAAATTTTGAAATTGATAGATTTTTGAATACTGATTCTCGAATTCATACAATTTCCAACCGGAATCGGATTGATTTAGCGTGTGTGTCTTCGATTTATCGATTTGAAATGACTGTAACGCTCATGGCGGCATCGAAAAAACCATAGGAAACGGATGGATATTTTGTTTCTAGATTTTTTTGGAAAATCGATCTTAGAAACGTTCGAATTTCAAAAAATCGAGCTGAAAGAAACCAAGAAAAACTGAAATCTAGCATTTCAAAAAATTTCAGATTTTCCCGAAGTCGCAAATTTTTCAGAATAAATTTCCGATTTGTGAATTTTCCAAAATTGTGAACTTACCAGCCCAATTTTTCAGTGTCTTTAAGTTTTTTTCAACTTTCGAATATTTCGAAATGAACCAGTATTTCAACATTCCAAAATTTTCAATATTTTAAAAAAGATCTTACTAATTGTCGAAGTTATACTACATTTTTTAGATTTGTATACAATTTTTCATACTTTCAGAATCCTTAAAAATTCCAAACTATTCGAAAATTATAAAATATTTCCGATTTTTCCGATTTGTCGGCCTTAATAATTTTTTGTATTTCAATTATTTCATTTTGTTTTTCCAAATTTGCAGGTGCATTTCCATTCTGTTTCTTCGATAACTTTTCATTATTTTCATTCATTTTCGTTTCTCAGTTTTTTCAAAATAAAAAATGTTTAATATTGCCGACGTCTTTCGTGATTTCCAATTTTCATAATGAATTTTTAACAGCCCCGCCACCGATTGTTTAGATTTTTTGCTTCGCCTGGTTTCTTCCAGCTCGATTTTTCATGATTCAAGCCTTTTTGAGATAAGGTTTTTGAGAAAACGTATAAAAACCGTAAAAAACAAAGAATCGGCTTTCTACAATTTTTTCTATGCCACCAGGGAAGTTGATTAATCCCGAATCTTACACCTTGTAAATTGACAAATTCATCATGAACTGTTGAAGACAGATAATGTTTGGTTCATTCGTATTCTAGTTCACAAATTTTACAATGCCTAACTCTTGAATTCAAATTCCTTTGGTTTGGAATCTTCCCATCAAAAATTCAAGGTCGATATGAATTTTTCGATTTTCAATTACAGGCTCGAAAATATCTGTACTTTTCCCTGAAAATCCTCCTTTTGAAGAAAGAAAAGTAAAGGGTAAATTTCCGTATTTTTCAACTGAGGCCATCTGGTTAGCTTACATTAAGAATTTCCCGCATTTCTTGAATGATTTTCATCCATTCAGATCAGATTACGACGAAGAATAAAACCGTAATCATTTTCCATTTTTCATTCGAATGCAAAACGATCATTCAAAAATCCGTACAATATACGTTTCATGCGGCCCTGAACGTCCATGTACCTAGTGTACCCATTCACTCTCCACGAAAATGTGTGAGTGACGGTCCCACCAGCAACTACCGATAGAGCTTGATTCTTGTTGCATCAGGTACGAGATCGGCAGTTGCCTTACACACGTTGAAGTCTCGGGAACATATAGCTCGTTTCCTCAAAAACCTCCAAAAATGGTTACATTTCGCGGGCCGAAAATTCTCGAGCTTCTCTGAACCCCATCATCTTCGGGCACCACGAAACCTGGAGATCTTCAGGTACGAACTTGGGCATTTTCCGAGTTCCCTTTGGGGATCTGTGATAACCGAACAGTTTCGTGTGCGCTCGCAGGTGTATGCTCGGAAATCGTGCCGTATGACGTATCGCGGTGCGATATTTGCGCGGGTGTAATTTTTTTCGCAAACCCGGAGCTTCGGTTACGCCTCTCAGAGGATGATTGTGTGTGTTCGTGATAGTGCTGGAAGAAGAGAACTCTTGAATGTTTGGGACTGTGTAACGAGATGTTTGAGTGTTTTCGAAAAAAATAGGAATTGTGGGAGGATGACGCGATTTTTTTATGAGATATTTGAGATGTTTGAAGATTTCAATGTATTGGAATTGAATGATTACGTGAAGTTATTTTTTTTTTAATTGGGTTTTTGTATTTAAATTATTCCGATGCAGTGGAGGAAAAAATTTATTCTGACCACGATCATTTGGGAGCGTAAAAGAGAAAATATATTTCAAGGATTTTAATTGAATCTAATGATAGAAATTTGGAAATTTATAAGAATAATTGAGAATTTTGAATATATTTGGAAATTGGAGTCAAGTTTCTTGCAAAATTTTATTTCGGAAAATTGATTGATTATTCCAAAACTGGGAAGTTTTGGAAGTTGTGAGTTTCTAAGTTGAGAACTTTCAACAATGAAATTTCGCCATTTAAATGTAAAAATTGCAGAATTGAGCAGTAGCTTTAATTTTCGAATTTGCAGATTTTTAAATTGGAATCATGAGATTGTTAATTTTTGAATCTCGTAAATTGGAATTTCAAGATTGAATTCAGGAATTCAAAATTCAGGAACTTCGACGTTTGAATTTTTAAATCTAGAAATGCAAATTTACACATGAAAAGTTGTGAAAATTTGTCAATTTATTGACGATTCGTCGATAGGAAGTTCGTATATTTAGAAATTTGAGTTAGATTTCTATGAAACTTCCATTCCGAGTATTTGAAAGAGCTTGAAAATTTGAATGTTTGATTCAACAATTTCAAATACAACATCTCAATATTTCAAATTCAAACATCTAGAAATCAGACCTGAAAATTCGTAAATATAAAAACTTGCAAAGTGAAAAAAAGGGATTTGATATTAATAACTGAAAATTACGGGGATGCGAATTTTCTAATTTATATATAATTTCGATTCCGAAAAAAGTTGATTTGAAAAATACAAAACAGAAAAACTAAGAAAAGACTACTTTTTCGAAAGACGAAATTCAATGAAAATTCGGGCACCTGCCTTTCAAGGTTCACTTGTCATGGTTTTTTATGGAAGTTTTCATGACGATAAACCGTATTATTTCTTGGAAAAGAGGAAAAGCGGAAAATTCGGATGAAATCGATTAAAGCTAACATGATATAGCAATTCACAAATTCTATCAACGAATTCGTCCTGTTCCGTAATTTGAAACATCGAAAAATTTAATTGATAAAATATGTATCAATAACATTTGTTCTCTCGATTTTCTCTCGGGATAAATGATCTGTCAAACTTATTATAAATAATAAAAATTATACTTTTGTCTGATCGGACTATTATTTTTTTTCTCGAATAAATGATCGCTGGCTCCAAAGGTAGTTCAAAAAATTTTCAAGTGTCCAAACTTTCCATAAAATTCAAGTAATTTTCACGATACCAACAATTCTCTGAACTTTTGACAAGTGGATATGCCCAAAATATATCATACAAGTATAAACGACATCGCCAAATTCAATTAATAATACAAGATAGAATAATCAAGTACCGGTAGACACTAATTCATTTCAAGTCGGCGCCTGTGAATTCGCGTGCACAAGAAAGACATAAATTGCAGCGATTTTCCGCGAGAAATTTCCAAGATAAACTGAGAAAGTAGAAAGTTTCAGAGACAATCTTCGCGAACGTGGGCCAAAAAAATCGCGTTCATTGTCAATGCCACGTTCGAAGGTTTGCTCATCGTTCGCGGTTATTCGCGCTTCCTTAAACAGATCTTCGTTATGGCCCGTGAAAAACACTTTCACTGGGATCGCGCGCAATCGTTAAAGACTAATCGAGGATGCTTTGTTCAAATGACTTGGGAGGAAATGAAACGCAGCTTTCGGCGCCAAGTCATGAAAATCATCGTTGTGTAGTTGCAGCTAGAAAGTTGCGAGAAAATCTTCCGATGACGTATGAAAGTGGTTTTTAAAAATTCATAAGTCAACATATCTCAGCATCTCGGAAATGTACTTCCGATAAAAATTAGGAGAATATTGGTTTTCGGCACCACGACATCAAGAATCCGGATCCTTGAAAACTTCCTAGATTTTCCGATCTTTCGATTAACGTTTCAATTTTTAAATTTAACAGGGACTCGAGTTTGGAAATAATTCTGCGTTTTTTCGAATTCCTGACGAATTCGGTTTTATAAACAACGACGTCCACACGTATTTTTCAGAAAATCGATGAAAAATTGAAAAATGCCATCAAACAGCGAAATGCAGCAGGAGCAGCTGCGACCTGAGCAGTTGATAGGGTTGGTCGCTCGTTCCGCGGAGGGAACAGCGGCCAAGGGGATGGCGATCAAAGGGCACGAAGATCTCTGGGTTGAAATCCAGGCCAACACGTTCAGAAATTGGGTCAACGAGCATTTGAAACACGCCGATGACGTCGGCGGTCCGGTCGTGGACTTGGCGAAGGATTTCTGCGACGGGACCCGCCTTTGCGCTCTCGTCGAAATTCTCACGAAGCGCAGGTTACCCCGTTGGAATCCGCGGCCTGCGAATCAACATCATTACCTGGAAAATGTGTCAACTGCTCTTCAGGCCGTCGAAGCTGATGGAGTGAAACTCGTCAATATCGGTGAGTTTTTCGATGATTTTGAGAAAGTTGGTGGGAGGTAAGATCGTAAGTTTTTTTTCAATTGAATCGAACTTTATTCAGAAAATAATCATAATTGTCATCAAAATTTACGAATCCAGTCAAATCGTTCGGAAATTGACTCATTGGGGAATTTTAAAGTTTAAGTTGAAAATTTGTGATCTGCAAAATTTGAAAATGAGGAAGTTTGAAGACTCTCACTAGAAATTTGTAACTAAGGATTTGAAGCATCAGTTTACCGAGAAGTCCAAAATCCGAAAACATTTTAATACCTAAAAATTCCGAGATTCCAAGATAGAAGAATCTGGATATTCGATCATATTGAAGTGATAGAATAATAAAAACATGACAATTGCAACAATCCTGAAAATCATATAGGACACTTGGACAATGAGGTCGAAAGCAGGACTTATAAATATTCTAAATATTAAGTTTGGTCCAGGGGTGGGCGATGCTATTGCTGTCTCTTTCACGCCGAACGACTGCTTTAGTGAGTGAGAAAAGGACAGTTGCGTAACTTCCCATCCCTATGTCTGGTCACCCGAATCGTTCAAATCATTTAATTCCAAATTCAAACTTCTAATTTTAAGTCCAAACTTTTCAATTTCTACAACTTAAAAACATATCCTTAGTTTCTTAATTCGTATTTCCGGGGAAATGGAAATTAATTAGTATACGAGCCCATGACACACAAAAATTAATTTTACTCCTCTTGGATCAATTTTTCCCTCGCGAAACCCGTAGTTCTACAGGTCAGTTCCGCATTCATATTCACGTAAAATGGAAAATGAACTTGTACTACATTCTTTGTTTATAGATATAAAACTCAGTACAATAATGCAGTGGGAAAAAAGTCGCCTTGCATTGATTGTATAACTCTGCCAAGGAAAGAAAAATAAATAGCTAGTGCTACTTCGCAGTCATTATATTCGGGGAGATAAAGAGATACTAAGAAAGTCACGATCTGGTGTATAATTTTTTTTCACGCCGAGCTTTAATTGATCATAATTAAACGGTGCGTAGTTGTACGAATTATTTCCGCAATGAACAATAAGTTCGTACTTTCAGAGAGGTAATGGGACTTTTATTTTTATGGCGATCTAGAAAATGAATCACGGAGTGCATGAAAATATATAGATTTTTAAAATAAGTGAGTGAATGAAATTTTTAAATTTGTATAATCTTTCAGTAGTTCATGCGCGAGTATAGCTCAGAAGTTGAAATCTTTGAAGTTCGAGACTTTTGAATTTTAACGAATTTACATTAATGTTGAAATTTGGAAGCATTTTGAAATTTTGAAGTTTCAGAACTTTAGAATCTTTAGAAATGTTACTTTATGAAAATTCTGAAGAATGATGATAAAGTTCTGAATTTTTGGAAGTCTCGGGAATTTTTTAATTTTTGAAAGTTTTAGAATTTTAAAGTTGTTAAGATGTCTAAGAATTTTTGAGTTTTCATCAATTCTGAAGTTCGAAATTTTTCAAGTTGAGGGTTTTTTCAAGTTTTAGAAATTTTGGAAGTTCTGAAGTTTTGGAGAGTATTGAAGTTGTAAAGAATGGAACTTTCGAATTTTTTGAAGTTCGAACGAACTTGGATGACTAAGTTTGAAAGTTCTGAAGTTTTTAAATTTCCCAATTTTTGGAAATTTTGAAGACTGTACATTTTGGGAGTTCTGAAATTTGGAAGTCTTAAGAATTATTAAGTTCTGAAGTTACGAAAGTTTCGGTAATTTTTGGAAGTTTCGAAAGTTTCGAAATTACGGAGAATTCTTGAGTTTTAAGAATTTCAATAATTTTTGAAGTTTCGAGGAAATTTGAAGTTCCAAAGCTGTTGAGTTTTTACATTCTTACGTTTTCGAAGTTTCAAATATTCAAAGCTGAAAAATATTAGAAGTTTTGTGATTATGAAGTTTTTACGAGTTACTGCATAGATGTTAAAGTTTTGAAGCAATCTAAAATTTGAAGGCGTAAAGTTTTAGAATTTCGAACTTTTCAAAAACTTCCGAAGCATTCAGAGTTTCGAAAATTTTTTAAAGTTTTGGAAATTTTGAAAGTCTCGAAATTCTGAAAAGTTTGGACTTCAAAGCTGAAGAGTTTCAAATTTTCAGAAATTCTGGTGTTTCGATGTTCTAGAGTTTTGGGATTTCGAAGTACTGAAATCTTATGTCTTATCGAAAATTTCAATAAAGCAATATCGTCAAAAATAAATAACTGAAACACTCGTAAAACATCAATAAGCCGACCTAGAAAAACGACATCGTTGTCCTGAAAAACTTGTAACCGTCATCAAATTTCACAATCAGAAAGTCGCGAAAACTCCGAATAAATAAACTCCTACCAAGTACACTTCCTAGGGTCAATATACTTTTATTTCCGAGTTCATTTCTGATGTTATCGGTTACACTAGGTCAATATTCGATAGGGGGAAAACTCCAAAATGTCATATTCACGTTTCTTTCATTATTCGTGAATATTGCCTTTCTTTTCGAAACATCTTTCCGAGTTTATTAACTCGGAAAAGTAATCACGGAGTCAAGAATCGAAGCTCATCGCTTATTCCCGCGACGTCTGATTGAGCGATGAATAAAAAAATAAAGAAACCGATTGCCGCGTAACGCGCGTACGCTTACGCAAGAGCGTCGTAAAAGGCTTCGTATTCTCTATGAATAGCGCTGAATCGAGCTGCAAAATGTTTCAGGGAACGTGGACATTGTAAATGGGAATTTGAAGCTAATCCTTGGTTTGATATGGTCGCTCATTGTCAGATACCAAATAGGCAAGTCCAAGTTCCCGCCGAGGAAACTCATGCTCGCGTGGCTCAAGGTCAGTGCAGCGCGCAACGTGCGCTTGTTTTGAATTTTGTCTTCGTATGTGACATTCATTCTATTTCAGCGGGATTCGAAAACGCACGCTGAATGACATGTCTTTTGCGAATTTTTATTTTTAGAACGATCGTTAGTCAATGTCAAACATTCGAATTATTACGGAAGATCGTAAATGCAAATTATTTCATCGTCCACGAGTAACTGTAAATACTCGAGTTATTTCACTTTGAATGGAAATTTTTATCAAGTTTTTTCACGTGTGGGAGAAATTATTATTATCATTATTTTTTTTTTTCAAGGATACGTGAGGCTTTATTATGGTTTATGTAAACTTTCATGGATATTTGGGAAATTATTTAAGTGTTGAATACTCTGCAATATTAATTTGCAAATGTAAAGTTATAAACAAATACGATTCCACCGATTGTATAAAATACGATTTTGTCAAAGTCGGGGATGTTTTTTCAATTTTTTTGGTCTAGAAATATTTATGAATGTGTTAAGAAGGTGTTAATTTTTTGTAGTAGACTTATGTACATAGTTTTCGAAGTATTTGAATTTATATATTTTTGAATATTCACAGATTCTTATAACAATCACGATTAAATTATGCTTTCTGCGTTCTTTTTCCCTATCCCAGAATAATTCATTAATTTTTATATAAATCTATTTCACGTAGAATAATGAATGTGTTTTTATAGGCGGTATTGCCGGAATGCCGGGTTAACAATTTCACAACGGATTGGAATTCCGGGGTGTATTTAGGCGCACTTTTGGACTATTGTGAACCAGGGCTGTTCCCACATTGGAGGCATTTGGATCCCGAAGACAGGTATGTTTTTTGTATTTTTAGATCAGAATAATATAGTCTATACAAACTTTACAAAAAAATCTCGTATTTATATTTAAAAAAATTTTTGAATACAAATTTCACATTCAATAAAAGCTCTATAAAATCGACTTTCTGAAAAAGAAAAAAATTTTTATGCAAAGTATATTAATTTCATAAAAGTTTTTACCAGTTAAAAAAATGAATAGAACAAAAGAAAACTAAAAGAATATCTCTAACACGAACGCCAAAGACATTGATCGATGAAAGCACATGTTCGACGTCCGAGCGTGACGTTAATTTCAAATACGCTGTACCCCGCAGCGTGTACAATTGCCGCAAGGCCATGGAAATCGCGAAGCGCGAATTCGACATCCCGATGGTTCTGGAGCCCGAGTACTTAGCATCCCCGTACCTAGACGAGCTCTCCGGAATGACGTATCTCTCCTATTTCATGAAGGACGGCTCCCCGGGCTTCCGCTCGACGTTACGTTGGGTTAACTCGCAATTATCGCACGCACCGGTCAGGAATTTTACCGTAAGTTTAATCCTCTTGCATTGACGGCTCTGTTATTTTCGCTCTTACTTCCTCGAGTCGTCAATTTGCCTCCTAGAAAAACTGTTATAATTTATAAGAATACTCCAGGAAACACGTTTTGAGGCATTCGAAGAATGCTGAAGCATGTATGACGATGTTTAGCTGAAATTTATTCAAGTTTCTCCGAACATGGGCTTTTTGAAGTTTTATATACATCGTTCGTAATTTTTTGTCATCTAACAGACGGATTGGAACGACGGCAGAGCTCTTTGCGGGATCGTGCGCAACTTGGGCGGTCCCGCGCCACCGTACGACAGATTAGACCCGAGCCCGTCTTCGTGGGAAAGCAATTTGCAACTAGGTACTATGACGTGCACTCGAACAATTGCGTTTAACGGTCCAAATTAGCAGTCAAAACAAAATAGCGCTGAAAGGGAACAATGCCATTTGTAATTATTCCTTTTTAATGGGTTTGCAGGCATCGAAGGTGGCAAGAAGCTGGGTGTGGAGCCTATTCTGAAAGCCAAAGACATGGCGGATCAGAATGTGGAACATTTAGGTGTCATGGCTTACGCGGCGTATTTTCAGTGGGTGAAGCCTCGCCCCCAAGCCAGCGAACAGATAGCCGTTCACATAGACAGCACATCCGCCCGAGTTCAACAGCCGGTTCGCCGCTTATTCTGTCATTATCATGATTCTTGTTAAACTTGACGGTTCCTTTGACAAAGTGTGGTTCTTGTGACGAAGTCTGGTTTTATCCCTGCTGGGTCATTAGCAAGGTTCTGCAATGATATAACATTGCATATCATTGCATTACCATTACAGCGATCAGAATCTTTTAAATATCGTGAATTAGAAATTACAATTTAGAAAATGTTGGAAAAATTTAGGAATCTTAAAGAAACTTCAACAATTTTCAACTATCATGTACGAAAATACGGAAAATTTTCGAAAAATTTCGAAGATTTCGAAGAATTTTAAAAATTTTCACGAAATCCGCATATTTCCAGAAATGTCAGAAAATTTTGAGAATATTATGATTTCTAAATATTTTCGAAAACTTGAACATAAATTTGGAAATTTTCAATGATTTCGAACATTTTCAAAAATTTTAACCATTTTTAAAACTTTAGAAAATTTTCAAAAATTCCATAAAATTGAAAAAATTCCAACACTTTCCAAAAATTACATAATATCCAAAAACTTCAACAATTCTCAACAATATTGAAAATTTTGGAGAATTTCGAAAATTCCAAAAAATTTCAAATATTTTAAAAAATCCGTACAAAAATTATAGAATTCACAAAAATATTCAAGACTTCAACAATTTTAGAAATTTGGAAAATTCTCAAAAATTGTGGAAATTTGAAAAAATTTTAACTATTTCAAGACTTTGGAAAATTTTTTTAAACTTCGCAAAATTGAAAAAAATTCTAACAATTTCAAAAAATAACATAATTTCCAAAAACTGATAATTTTCAACAATATTGGAAATTTTGGAGAATTCCGAAAATTTTCGAATACTTTCAAAAATCTAACAAAATTTGGAAAATTTCAACCATTTACAAAAATTACAGAATTAAGAAAAATTTTCGAGAACTTCAACAATTTTCAACAATTTTAGGAATATTGAACATTCTCAAAAATTCGGGAAATTTGAAAAAATTTTACCTATTTTCAAGAATTAGGAAAATTTTTTAAAATTTTACAAAATTGGGAAAAGTTCCAACAAATTCCAAAAATTGAATAATTTCCGAAGACTTCAAAAATTTCCAACAATTTCAGAAATTTTTTAGAATTTCGTAAATTCCAAAAAAATTTGAACATTTTCAGAAATTTAACAAAATTTGAAAAATTTCAACAATTTCCAAAAATTACAGAATTTCTAGAAATTTTCAAAAACTCCAACAATTTTCCACAATTTTAGAAATTTTTAAAAGTTGTAGAAATTCTAGAAAATTCCGGAAATTTGCGAAAATCTTCAGAACTTCCAAAATTTCAATCTTAGACAATAATATGCAATCTTATATCATTGCTCGTGACTCAGCAGGGATGGGATTCTTTATCGGGATTTGTTTCCGATTACGAGGGTGTTTCATAGATTGACCGGACGTAATGTTGGAATAGGATATTTACTGTTTTCGATCGATTTTTGCAGAATTTTTGGAACTGTTTTGTTTTTATTATGTAAGAAGTTTGAATATTAATGTCTGGATTCAGAATTATCCAAGTTTTTCAGTTTTTGGGTGTTTTTAAGTATCGATTCGAATTGTTGTAGGATTTTGGTGCTTGCTTTACATAGTGAGTTAAAAGCTGACAAATGCTCGAAAAAGGAATTTGCAATTTTTCGGTCTCTCAAGTTTCGAATAATTTGATTAGATTTGTTAATTTTTGAACTGATGATTTTCTGAATTAGACACTTTTCAATGTTCTCTTTCAATTTTGTAGACGTATTTTCGGCTGGAAATGTATTCCAAAGACGTGAGTGCACGTGATGTACAAGGGGAAATTGTGGGACCTTCAGGACGAGTGGAATGCAGGCTCACTTGGAAAGGGCTCTACGGGAAAGGGACGTTCGTGCCGACAGAAGTCGGAATGCACAAGGTTCTGAATTCTGATATACTGTCTTATTTCAAATCTATGAGTCATTCTAGTTTTTATAGAAATCTTATGAAACTATTGAAAAGTTTTCTTTTAAATGAATAGTTCATAATGTCGGTTTTATAAAACTTCCATAAAATTTGCGATTTTTATAAAGTGATTTCAAAGGTTAAAAGTCGTTCAGAAACTCGATCGTTTTTACTGGAATAATTTTTCTCGAAGGAATCCGTGACAGTCAATTGGAAATTATTCATCTGAAGTCAATTTTTTTTTACAGTTGAATGTATACAACGACGGTGAACTGGTCAACGGCTGCCCTTATCACTTCCGGGTTTTACCTCCTTTAACGAAAGTTAAATCACCCGGCATGGATCCTTGCGCTATTGGATCAATTGTCGAGGTTCTAGTCAATAGTTACGGTAAATAATTCACATGTTCATACATTTCTTAATCATTCACAGATTTATGTATTTCATTCAGCAAAATCTCATATGATTTTTAGATAGTCCACGAACCTGCAAATTCGTTCAATTAAAAATAAAACTGATGTTCCTCAGTTTTCATTAAGTTTTTTTTTTTCAAGATCGAAATTTTTTTACGTGTAAAGTATAAACTTTGTAACCAAATTTTTCTTAGCAGTAAAAAATCCTTTGACCCTTTTTCGGGAAAAATTCATCAATTTCTATGAGCAATAATAAATATTCGTCATTAAATATTTCGCAAGCATAAATGACTTCTGTTGTTTTTAATGATTCGTTAATAGAGAGTTGTAGAAAATGACAGTTTCAGTACTGAATTGAGCACTGAATTTACTTATTCACGATTTCAGGAACTAGTCATGACGGTATTGACGTGACCGCGTGGTCTCCAACAGAGAGACCACTTTCGTGCCCTGTCAAAGAACACGATGGAATTCACACAGCTACTTTTCAGCCCGACGAAATCGGCGAATGGAGTATCGCAATTACACATAAAGGGAACCATATCCAGGGTGGACCGTTCACGTGTTTTGTTTTCGATCCAAATGGAGTAAAAGTTAGTTTACGACTATTTTTTGTTGTGCTCTTTTATTTCTAGCGTTCTTATTAAAGCATTTACCGCTCGAATATAAGTAATACGCAAGAAAATCGGGATAATATTGTTTTTGGTCACGATTTTTCACGAAATAGTGAAAGATAACTCGATCTTCGCGATTTTACGTTTTTTGGATCTTACGATGGAATTTTATTTTGAGTTTTGACAAAAATGATTGAACAACGTGACAGGAGGGCGAGGGGGAGGGGGAGGGGGGAGGGTCGAGAACAGTATAATGAAACAAATTTTATATGAATTCATATACTTTTAATAGACACGATAATGTGAAGTTCGAACCAATTTGCAAAAAACCAGAGACAAATTGTAATAATTTTTTTTTTCGTAATTTTCTGAAGTCGACAGTTTTTTTAATATATATGAGACATATTCAACATTTCTGAAGAATATTCTATAATATTATCCGAATAACGATATTGTAAATATAATTTCAAAATTCGAATTCAAGTAATTCAACGAAACTTTTTTTAAACTGAAAATTTTCTACGTTTTCCAATGTTCTTTATATTTTTAAAATTGATAAAATGTTTCAAATGCATAAAATATTTCAAGATTAAAAAATGTCAAACGTGTTTTTAATTTTTTCGGAAATAATTGTAAATTCTCAAGTTTTTTAATAACCAAAAAAATTGTTCTGTGAATTTTGGAATAGTTCGTCTATTTTGTGTATTTTTGCACATTATTGAAAAATACAAACAAATGTACGGGGGGGGGGGGGAGGAGGTCAAAATTCTCAAAAATTGCATTACGTAATTTATGGATAACCACTTGTCAATATATGGGGCGTTCTAGGCCAAATCGCACGGGTTTAGCACTTCATGTTTCCGATTCACTTTAAAATATGAGGGTTGAGAGAAGAACGCGGATAAAAAATAAACTCAAAATTTTAGATTTTTCAATGCATTATTGCGAAAGTTACAGTGCAAAAATTACGTTCTCGTTAATTTCCGGTTATTTAAAAACTGAACAAAGAGAAATTATGAAAAAAATGACGAGAACATATCATTAAGGGCTCGATCCACTAACATTTTTCCGAAAAATTTTTGCATAAGTTAACAACAACAAAAATTTTTTTGTCAAACAAATTGATTTTTTGAAATCGATTTGTCTACGAAATAATTACGAAATAATTTTTTTATTATATATATATTATAAAAATATTAAAATTATTTTCTTACAGTAATACAAAGTAAAGAAAAAAATAAGTCAGTTCCTCCCAACTGCTATAAAGTTCCAAAATTGACCGCAAATTTCACATTTTCCAGCTTTTCGATTTAGAAGGCGCCCTTCCGGGGCAACCCTTCGCCTTCACAGTAGACGCGACCGGAACCGGAGGGCTCGGTGACGTCATGATCGACATCGTCCACGACAAGCAATCGATTCCCCACCGAATCGAAAGCCTTGGCTCCATGCGATACCGGGTGAACTTTTTGCCCCGAGAAGCGGGAAAATACAGAATCTACGTTTACTTCAACGGTTCCGACGTTCGAGGCTCTCCATTGTCCTTGCGCGTTGGCTCCCAAAAAAACTCCCGAAGATCCCGAGATTCCACTTCGAGCCTTGAAAGAACGCACCTTTCGACCTTGGAGAAAAAAATGAACGGCTTGAACGTTTCCCACAAGAGCTCGAACAACAGCACTCTGGAAAGTAGTAGGTTGAGAACTTCGAGTCCTTTGAACCATTCGCGCTCGTCCAATCACAGCCCTTCGATGATCAGAGAGACCAAGGATGTTTATTCTTCAACTTATTATAAAAGGTCGAGGTAAGTTCATGGCTTTTCAGAGAAAATGTGTACTGTGGAACCGTATTTTCCGGGGAAATTAAGTTTTCTGAGTTGCCTGATCATGAACCCGTACTTATTTTTCGATTATGTTCGACAGTTCAAGGTCACCCAGTGTTTCGAACCACCTGAAAGAGCCTCGAGACATTTACACGAGTTCATTGAGCAGATCAAGATCGCCGATCACGAACGGAAATGGAATCAAGGAATCGAAGGAAATTTACCAGTCAAGTTCCTTGAAAAGAACCCGATCTCCGGAAACTTTCGGTAACATTTCCAGCAGTCCCATCAACAGAAGTTTCAGTCCACGGATCAACGAAAAAGAGTTCCACTCGAGATCCAGCAACGAAGCCAGCGTCGTTGACACGAGCAGCAATGTTAAAGGTTTCGATTTCTTGGAGTTTCGATTATTTTTTGAATGATTTTCGTGTTATGCTCCATATGTATGCTATATTTTCCTCGATCGTAAACGAAAGCAGGGGAAAAGAATAGTATATTGTGCGACTGTTGGTCGAAAGAGGAGATTCCACTCGCGTGTTGCCACACTCGCTACACTCGTGAGGCGATCTCCACGCTCGAGGAATCTCCTTTTTCTCCCACTATTCGCACACAATATTTTATTCAACAACCGCGAGAAATATGTGATTTCATGGCTCTGCTGTGAGAGGGGGGGGGGGGAATAATGGGTTACCTGATTGATTGACGCAACCCTTAGAGCTTTGCAACGTACTTTAGGGAGTTAAAAACTAATTATCCCTTTCGTTGCTTTAATTTTCATCGGGATTGATTATGACTGCATTCGACAGTTTTGTAAACAACAATAAAAACATTGCAGCAATACACAGTTTTGTAATTTTGAGGTTAGGGTTGGGGAGTTTGACGTTTTGATATATGTCGAGTCGCTCGTCCGCCATCTTGTTTCCATTATCCGTGCGTAAACGGTCGCTAAACTGAGCGTGAG
>JAPYZK010000087.1:0-69214 GCA_030522785.1 Platygaster equestris
TTCGATGATATCCACATGAAAAATAATATCCACCCTCGACTAGTATGCCCTGTTTTCATATGTTTTTGTATTTTCTGTTGTAGAAGGCGTTGCCGCGGAAGAAATGGAAACGAGCTTTTTTGCACCAGTATCCCGAAAAGGTAAGAAACTGTCAGTTCTAGATTTTCTGGAGTAAACTTCAGTCCCCCCTTTTTGTCTAAATGTATACTGACTCCATCTGAAAAGTTCACCTACTTTGTATTATATGCGTGAAACTTTGGCATGAATGAAAATTCAGCTGTCAAATCCATGAAAGAAAAAACATGCCTTTCACCGGTCCTCGTGTCAGTCAATGGAAACTTATCTTCCTCCAAGCCCAGAAACATGATAAAATTCGTCTCTATACAGAATCATATAACTTGTATAGTTACGAAATGTGTACATCAAACTTGTAACGCCGAGCGGGAGTTGAATCACGTAACTTACAACCCGACCAACTTTTGTGTGGCATCACGTTTCAACTCGAACTACGCCGATGAAACAAAACACTGATTAAAGTTGTAAGCATACGTGATTGACATTTCTGGCGCAGACACATGGCATCACTCTTATTCGCCCTCTTACACGAAGTGTTCATGTAGCTATCAATTTAGCTCAAATTGTAATTCAATTCTAATCAACCGCAAGTCGTGTTTTGAAGTACGAAGGCAAGTTTCTAGTAGCTGTGTGAAAATGCTAGTGCAGAAAACGTGGTATGTACGTATTCAGAATTGAATGGTACGAAGCCTTCAGAAGCATTCCATTCAGCTCCGTTTTCATGTATCGGGTGGATAGTTTTGTACGAAAAAATAGGTCCTCCTACATTTTTATACCCTGATAGAATATTTGACAGAAATATTTCGTCAAAAATTCGATGCCAACGTTTTCTTTCGTATTACGGAATGAATATAAGCGAGACTTTTAATTTTTTATTTCCAATTATTAGTACCGCAAGATTATACGAAGCTGGCATGAGATTGTTTTCGCTTTTGGTAAAAGATTTTTTTTGTTAACGTCATATTATAAAAACAGCTGAAACTTTTCCGACTGTTTTTTTGACGACTTTAAAGTTTTGGGCAATTCGAATCTTTTCGACGATTTTTTTAAAAAGCATCGCTAAATCACTCAACTTTCTGTGATTTAATTTTTTTTCATGTCTTCATTGTTTTATTTGAACTGTCACTTTCTGAACATTCAATTTCCAAATCCATTAGACTCTAAACTCCGATCATATGACTAAAAATTCGAAGTTCTGAACATTGAAATACTCAGCTTTTGGAGTGAACGTTTCGAATTTCCCCGTGTTAAAATCTTCATGTATTGCAGCTCATTGCAAACGCTCCAGCTCTGAAATAATCCGCATATATTCCCTGAATCGACATTTACTCCGCTTTTTACGAGCCTGTATTTAAACTACATAAAACACGTCTCGAGGATCATTAAGACCCTGAATTTACTGTGCGAGTACACCCGAAGATAAGGACTGTATCCCTCGTCTACCAAATCCTGGAAGTGAAGTCACTAGTTCCTTGACCCAGGGATTACCGCTATAAAACGGGCCTTCCTAGTCCCTCTGGAATCGCTCCATTTGCAATTGAGCTTTCGAGAAAATTAATGACCGCACCCCTTCTCAAGTGGCGTTTCCCGTGACACTTTCAGCGCAACTCAATCGATACCCAGAATCTCCAGTACATCCCGAACAGCATAAAAACCCCGCTACCAATGTTTATTCCCAACTCTATGGGGTCGTTTCGGAAAGCGAACTCTTCCTCCATTTTATTAGCGAAAACGCAATTTACGAGAAACAAATCGTCGCCGTTTGTCAAGGGGCTCGATTTTTATTCGGCAACTGCTTTACATTTAGATTCGACCTCTCGAACTCACGGAATTATTGTTTGATCCTTCGACACTGTTTACGGTGATTCATCTTTTGGTGTGCAAGTGGGTTACAGTAAATACACCATAACAGCTGATTTCATAAGTCTGATCTTGGCTGCATCCCCTTGGCTGCACATTATACGAAATTTATGGCTTTACCCAAATGGTACACTTGTTTTCCGAACAATGCGACCTGGTGGACGTTACAAAGCAGTTGATAGAAAATGATTACACACTTCATAATTGGCTGCTGCGCGGGCGTAACGCGGCATTAGCATTACTTTGCCGCTTTCATTGATTGCCCCGGTGGCACATCTGCTCGTAAACACAATCGAATCTGGCGAAAAGTTGCTATGCGGGTCACGCGCGATCCCGAGACGAGGGAGATGGGGTTTTCTGGGGTGGAAAAATATGGCTGGTTTTCAGCGAACTGTCACATCTCGAATGTGGTTTTGTTTTGTTTTCGGGATTTGAGGGTCTTGGATGAGTGCAGGGTTGTTCCGCACCTGATAAACCTGGAATTGTCAGGGAATTTTGTTTCGTTGGATGGAAAAATTTTTTAATTCTTGTCAAACGTGTACATTTTGAAAAATTCCAAAATTTTTGGATAATTTTGAAGCTTCGAAACTTGAGAGTTTCAGAACTTCCGTGTTTTTAAATTTCGGGAGTTTAGGAAGCTTCGGATTTTCAAAATGTATTATCGAAGCAATATTGTTAATAATGAACAACTACAACTCTGGAACATGGACCATTCGAGCTTGGAAAATGACATTAATGTCCTGGAAAAGCTGTAAATGTCATGAAATTTCACAATCAAAAAAGGGCAACAACTCTGCAATACCCCTGAATCAGCATAGTTATTCAGTTAAGCGCGGAGTGAGCAAACGCGTCGGAATCGATTTTGGATTTGCGTCGGTAAGCGAGCCATAAACAATCGAAATTTGCATGGGGAATTAAATGTTCGGCAGGTATTATCACCGGGAAACAGCTTTCCTGCACATTTTGCGGTTTTACGGCGTTTCAGGTCCCGAAATTGGCCATCGCCCGTAAACGTCAGCTGTTTCCACCCCGTTCGGGTGTTCCGACGTGGACATAAATATTTCGGGGGCTAGTGGATTTTCGGTAACAATCAGCCCCTTGTAATTACCTGTTAGTCGCAGAGTCGGGAGTCGAGTGGAAGATTCTAAAGGGCGAAGCTGAGGACGAGGAGTCGTTATGGGCTTTATGTTCACGTGCGTGCAAGATTTGTTGATCTCGACTCGGTTATAGTCGCGGGTTGATCTTCTGGAAACGGAAACATTTGGTGGGAAATGATTATTTCAGGGCTTGGTGTGTATTAGCCTGCTGGAATTGTTTCACACGCGATGAGTCTTGCGAGTGTGGAGTTCACTTCTGAATACTCGTTTTACGCGCAATTTTCAAACAGTTAAAATGTGTATGTTTCCGAGTGTGTGACGTCTGTACAAAATCATTCCCAATCCGCGAAATAACCTACAATGTGAAAAAATGTAAGAAGATAAATTTGGAGTATTGATAAACTGAAATATTTCTACGAGGTTTATTTTTCTGCAGTGACGGCAATAATTCGACTCTAGTTTTTTCAATCTCTCGTAGGGACTTGTTGAATTTCCGACATGAGTGCGGAATTCTCAATCTGTGTATGTAATAGTAAATGTTTTTTGTAAGAGACATCGAAAATACAATAAAATTCATACAGTCTCGATTTTCGTGCCTTCTGAGATCGTCAAGTACTCCATTATAGATACCTTCCGTTGCGTGAATATTTGATTCGCCCGGAAATTACATGCATATTTAAACGCCACGCACGGCTGTTCGCGTCAGCTTTTTCGGTTTTTGTCGGAGAGAAAAGAAACGTGCCGAGGGACGAGCGCCGGGAAACTCTCATTTTCAGCCGCACCCTCGTATATTCTTCATCCAGCATCGTATGAAAAAAGATCTCGCTGCCTTTCGCAACGTAGCAACAGCTCTCATTCCATGATTTACGTCGACTTGGCGCAGGGCTTTGTACGTAATCGATTACGACAATATGAATAATCCAGTCGATTCGGAATAACTCACAGATTCGTAGCTTCGTACATTACACAGATTTGCTATGAATGGAATGTACGTCATCATCATTTATTGTAGGGACGTAAGTCTATGTTCCACGGGGAATATACCGTAGCGGCGTTAGTTCGCGAACGATGAAAAAGTCGCACACGAATTTCTTGCGTATACCGAACTTGCTATATTATCTCGTGAAACATAAATCGAGCTTTAGACGAGGCTTTGCTTTCCACGCGATTTAATAACGCTCATTTTCTGGGAGTACGAAATTCGTCCGACCCCTATTTTCTTCTGTTTTGCCCCTTTTCGCGAATACTTCGATCCTGCGTACTCGTCATGTCGTAAATTCTTGGTTGACAATAAGTGCCGGTTCTGCAGGGAGCTCCGGCAAATATTTCGAAGCTTCGTACTCGATAGAATTTTCACTGATGAACCGTTGCCAGAAAAGGTTTTATTGAAGTATCACAAAACTACACTACACTGGATAATACACTTAGATTTTCATCAAGGAGAAAATTCGTAACTTTTCCGACCGAAACCGTGTTTCTAGCCTATGTCGTCGAAACGGAAAATCTTTCGTGATTGATTTCATTCCACCGTCATCTACGCCTCTCAGAAAAGCGCCCAATTAATCTTCAACTACTAATTCCGAAGTTTCTTCCGTAAAAAAATTTTTGGAATACCAATTTACATGTTGAATCAGTGGAAAATTTACTGATGTTAATATAGACTGTGCGCGAGCCTTCATTTTCCCTTTCGCCGCGATTGAATTCACTCGACACGTTTTTCCTTTTCTGCCGTTTTATCATTCAGCTCAGAAAAGGCATACATCATCGGGATCACAACAAAAAGTTGGCCGAAAAAGGACACTTTTTCTCCATTACGCAAGGGGGGAACACCGCCGAATCTGAATATCTCGAAATATTAAATCGTGAGAATATTCCAGATTAGCCGAGGCATCATCCCTCTCGCCATTTAAATGCCCGACCCAGCTGTCATCTGGCTTGATCTGTAGGGGGCACGATATACCCCTGCATGCTTTCGATATCCCGGCGTTTTTAACAGCCGCCGTCACAATTGTCGGCGCATTTCCGAGACCGGTGGCCATAAACCTGCCACATGTTTCGAAAGTGGGGCATCACGCGCGGTAAAAAGTCGAATAATAAAAATTACAATAGTTCCAAAACAGTGCAAATATGGGGCCGTTGTTTGTTATCGATCGCCGCGGAAATATTTATAGACGATAAATTATTCGCTACCCCTTTATTTCTTCCTCTATGTAACGGACGAAATTGCTTCGGAATATCGGGATATGGCGTTTTTTACAACGCGTTATGTAAATGCAAACTTTTTCGCGCGTGACGAGAAGAGAGGATGCAATGAAGCCGTAGCGAATTCGGCATTAAGTTTCAGAATTGAGATTTTTACTCTGCACTTTATGACCCTTTAACCTATTTAAAAGTGGGTTAATACTCCGAGGGTCCGTTTGGGGCACGGTCGTGAATCTGATGGGAAATAGTATGTATGTGTTTCGTGGAACGTCGTGTTTTTTTCTTTTTTTTTCGGAGGGCTACTGTTACGATGGCCAGATAGAGTGGATTCTGATTTGATTCAATCGATTGTATCGAATAGGGAAGCCTGGATGGTGGTGGAGTTTTTTCACTTATTCTTTTTGGGTTGCGTGGATGACAATTGTGGATGGGTTTGAAAATAGGAAGATGTATGGATTTTTTTCTTCATTATCAAAATTTTGTTGCAAATTGAAGTTTTTTCTATAAAGATATTCGAGATTCTTCAGAAACTTTTGAGTTGTACATTTCTCGAAAGTCTATTACATTCGAAATTATTTTTTTCGGGAATGCAGAACAAATCTACAGATATTTTCGAAATAATATTCGAGCGTCGTCCTTCCAGAATTGAATCCAAACTCTCAGAGATTGTCAAGTTTCGAATCATTTGCAAACTCTCGAATTGTTCGAGAAGGAAAAATTCGGGAAAATTCCCATCCCCTACTTTCCATTAATGATGAAAATCCAAAGTTTCAAACAAAACAGTATGAGATCCCGCTATAACAGTCAAACGTGTTCGTCGCTGCGTAGCCGGGCGAATCCCCGGGAATTTCCTGTGGGCGCCAATTTATTACGCAGCGCCATCGCTTTATTCCCCCTGATTTCCGCGAAAGAAGCTCTCCGTTAACGCGAAATTCCGGTTATTCGAGGTTCCCCGAGCATTTTCTTTTCCGCCTTTCCGGGCGAAATCTTTTCTCTCCTCTTTGCCTTTTTCCTTTTGCGCAAGAATGAATTTCCGGAGTCCGGGCGTTGTCGCGCCAAAGTCGAAACCGACCGGGACGACCCGCTGAGCGACCGTGCTCGTAAGGACCCGTTTGAATTTTCGTCCTCTCCGTACCCTTCCTTGCCCTGCGTAAATCCTGGTCGGTTTGCTTTGCAAAGAATTATCAGAGGTTATCACCCGTGAAAAACGAGCGATGTACTCGAAAAAGTGGATTTCGAACAGAGATTGAAATTTTTTACACAGCTATAAGAAATCAGAACTTGAATGATTTGGAATGAGATGTTGATTGCTCCATCAATAATTTAAGATGTGACAATTTCGTCCTGTAATAAGAAAAAATTTTTTCTGGCTATTAACATTCTGGTTATGAAAAGAAAAAAAGGATGAAACTGTTTCGACTGATAATAATCAATGCAGAATATGAATTTTTTGGAAAAATTTTAATAAAGCATATCGAGAAAAAATATATCTCAAGATAAATCCAAAATGTCCACGATTCCACATACAATACACAATTTTCCTCTTCCCGAGAAAAAACTTTCCTCTCGCAATGAAATCTCGGTCCATTTTCCCGGTTTCGTTTCTCGATCTCCTCCGTAAAATATGCACTCCCCGCAACGTTTTTCCTCGCTCGCATTTTTGCAGCGCAAAAATCTCCCATCGACATTGTTTCGCAGATAAATAAAACATTGCGAATTGCGCCATAAATTATTCAAAAAAATGCCCGCTCACCTTTTTCGACGTTTTAAATGCGCATTCGTCCACGCATTCCACCAAAGGTCTCGCGATATTTCGAAGGCAATAATTGAATATTTGTTAGATAACAATGGAATATCAGCATAATAACCGCGTACTGTGACTTTCATCGTTTGTGGATTAACTTTCACATTTATATCGCGCCGAGGATTTCGGAGCAAAGAGATGTTCGCCGAGCGTTCTCACATTCATCTTCTCCCGCTGCCCGACTTTGCTAACCTATGCTATTGTTCCATTGAATTTATGACCGCGCTTATATGTCTTTTTGCTAACTTTGATCTATTTGTTACATAGAAATACGCTGAGTCTATTAAACCAATAACAAATAGGCTCGGGTATTTGATATTTGTTTCTTTTATTGTTCGCTAATGTGTGTATACACGGATGCAACGGTAAAGGAGCCATGCTTCTCGGTCGATTCGACGTACTTGGAGAGATTTTTCTGAGTTTGACAGCAGCGTACGCAAGGGACTTTTCAATTTTGAATGGGATCAATCATTTCTGTAAGCGAAATGAGTGAGAATTTTAATCTGGTAAAAATTCGTAGTTCGAAACCAGAAGGATTCAGTATTTCAAAATTTTCAATTTGAATGATTTGATCTTGATTTCAGAAACATTTCAGAAACAATTCAGAAGATTGTGAAACATGGAAGAAGAAAAAATCTGAATTCTTTGAAATTTATTTTGTACTGAAGTACTTTTACTTCGAAGAATACACTAATCAATGATATCGTAGTCAAAGCCTTTTCCCTTGATAAAAATTCACTAATCCTGCAGACAACTGCTCCAAAAACTACTGTCTTCCAAAATCAAATCACTAATTAAAATAGTCAAATATCCCCTGCAAAAGACGGCTGATAAAGATAAAAATACCCCATAACTAAAATCCGCATCACGAAGCTCCTCGATCGCCTTCCACCGAGCATCAAATCCCCCCTTAAGTGCATAATACGTTAAGTTACCATTAACCTGTCGTTATGCAAATGCGAAAGGAGCTTGATCAGCTATGCGTAACTCGACGAGGCAAAACACTCGAGGGTTATATTTACTTACCTAATTCTTACCCGAGCACGTAGTGCGATCCTTCACGACGAAAAGAGGCACCGTGTTTCCCGGTGTGTCATCGCTAGCTTCTTCTCTTTTTCCTCTTTTCCCTCTGGTGCGTATCCATGCAGCCTTCCCCGGGTACTGCAAGCGGCAGCTACTGCGTAGTTACACGCACGTGTTGCTCGATTCATTGTGGGGCATGGAAGTGCGAGCAATGCCCGCTCGCGGTATAATGCGCCGTTTGAATCTCGCTAAGATCCTCATCATGGTTATATTTAACTTGATGGGAGGTGTCATTCTCCTTTTTCCCCCCTTGCGCTCTTTTTCCTCCCTTTTTCGACAAACAAGAACAAAAAACGGACGGGCCTTGGTTCTTTGCGTAAGTAGGCCAACTTTAGAAAGAGCTTTCGTAAGGTTTGTTCCAGAAGGGACTAAGATTTTTATGAATATCAGTGTAATCATCCTGGAATTTTTGGGGTCACGAGAAACAGTCAGAATCCTAAAAAGTCACAATAAACCGAGGGGCGATTCACTCTGGGAGTCAACTTGGGAATCAAACTGGGAGTGATGATTCTCGTGACTTCCATTGACTCCCATAATGGGAGTCACGGACAGGGCCGTCCCGAGGTTTTGCGGGGCCTGAGGCAAAGATTTTAGGCGGGTTTCTTTAATTGAATGTTGTTGTGAATGAGAAATTGGAATTTTGACGTTTCGG
This sequence comes from Platygaster equestris, assembly GCA_030522785.1. Taxonomy (NCBI): domain Eukaryota; kingdom Metazoa; phylum Arthropoda; class Insecta; order Hymenoptera; family Platygastridae; genus Platygaster; species Platygaster equestris. The sequence continues at coordinate 8,774 of JAPYZK010000087.1, forward strand.
AAGTATTGGGAGTCCTGAAAATATTAGAATATAAAAGTTTTAGAATTTTCAAGATTGGAAATTATTGAGTTTTGATATTTTTAAAGGTCAAAACTCAAGGTTTTGAAATAAAGTTTGGAAATTATGCAATTTTTGAAATTTGTACGTATTTTGAAGTATCTAAGTCTAGAAATTTCTAAATTTTTAAAATTGTAGAACTTTGTGATTTCGAAATAATGAAGTTTTGTAACTTATAAAGCTTTGGAATTTTGAATTTTCGAAGAATTGTAGAGTTCTGCAGTTTTGGAAGTTTATTCGGAAATTTTACAAGTTTTTAAGGTGTTGGAATTTTAAATTTTTTGAGAGTGTTTCAAAACTTTGACATTTCAGAATGTTTAAGATTGAAATTTTATCAAGTTTTGACAATTTTACAGTACTGGAAATTTCGCAAGTTTTGAAGTGCTCGAATATTTTCAAGTTATGAAGCCTAGAATTTTCGAAATTTGAGAAGTTTTTCAAACGTTGGAATTTTCAAGTTTTCGAGGATTTCCAAGAACTTGGGAGTTTTTGAGAATTTTAAAGATGAGAAATTATCAAGTTCCGCCATTTTTGAAGTTCATACTTGAAAGTATTTCGAAGTATTAAAGCAAAGAAATTTCAAAATTGTTGACATTTCAAGTTTTTGAAGTTTCGAAGTTGTAAAGTTTTGAAATTTTCAAAATTTCGGAATTATATAGAATTATGAAGTTTCGAGGAATTATAAAGTACAGAAGTTTGAAAAGTTTCGGAAATTATGTGAGTTATAAAAATGCTGGAATTTCGAAGTTTTCGGAAATGTCCAAGAACTTTGAAGTTTTTGAGTAGGTCAAAGATTACAGGTAATTGAGTTTTGACATGTTTAAAATTTGACATCGCTGGGAATCATGACTCCCAACTTGGGAATCATGACCTCCCAAATTGGGAGTCATGTGGGAGTCGACTCCCATGACTCCCATTTATCGGAGAGTGAATCGCTCCTCGCTAGAAACCACAGAAAATATTTCACAAGTCACTAGAAACCGTGAAAAACTACTTAAAACCCCGAAAATTCTCGGCGAATCCAACTAACTTATGATGATATTTATGGTCAACTTCGATGAACTTGAGAAAAAATGATTCCAAAAATGCCCCACTAATCTTACCAACACAAAATAAAAAATCGTCAGGACCCCCTGTCTGAAGTACAGAGCATTTCTTTAGACGAGGGTTCGAACGTCAATCAATCGTCGCGAGAGCCGACGTAGAATGAAACGTAAGATTTCACGGCAGCAATTTTCATAATCGCATGACATTTGCGCGATAAGGTGGGGCGTTATAAATTATTCTCGGAAGTAAAATCAATTCTATGGTGTAGTTTGGATTCTGTAACGGTATTCGAGCGCGTTCGTGCTACTTTAATTTGAAAGTCTGTTAGCACGGGCAAAAAAGTGACATCCACATTTCGAGCATATGGCGGGTTGAAAAAATTATACTCGGGTTCACATGCGTTTATCGCCTAGGGTGGTCTATGCATTAGTTTTTGTGAGTTATGACATTACTGATCATTTTTCGAGGGCGATTTTCGGGAGTTGAAAAATAAGTGCGTGGAGTTTGAATTTTATTTTGATACATATAAAATTTCGGAATAACTTTTCAGCCTCGAAACCTTCGATTTCGTGCTCTTAATCGTATTATATTTGGTGAATTATATTCTGTGATATTTTTGATTTCTGAATTCGAGAATCTGTAAATTCATAACTACTGTCATAATTTGAAGTTGAGAGTTATCCGGACTTGAAAATTAAAACGAAAATGCGAATGTGTAAAATTTGAATACTCGCGTCCGAATGTGAGAATGAAATGGGATTAGAGAATAATAAACAGTGAAATCAGATCTACGAAAATTCAAAAAGCTGCTGCTCTCGACCCATTTCTGATATTGCGGACACTGTACAGAAAATGCATGCATTAAACAATTTATGGTCGTGCCTATAAGAACACATTCGAATATTTTGCCTGGATTGATTGACGCTCGATCCCTCACGCTGTCGAAAAAGGGGGTCCCGTGGACTTGGCTTTTGTGTCGGCTCAATCGCTGCATTTCACGTGTCTCATTACCACGATTCGACGAGGACGAAACGTGCGCTTAATCTCCGCTCTTATCGCTCGAGCAGAAATTTCCGGCCCTCGAAAAGGCCCAGGACCCCGTGGGTGTGCGCGTTTCAAAGAACGGGTCCCAAAAGCATATTGTGCGCGTACAATTGAATTGAGCCTATACAATTGCCGTCAAACGCGCAGTCTTCCGTGACGATATCTTCGCTGCGCTTTGATGTTTTATGATTTTCGTTGGATTCCGGAATTCATTGAATGTCAGAAAATGCTGAAATATTTGCGTTTCGAGCGATGCACACTGGGAAACTTAACTGAATCATTGTACTTTTTCGTGATCAAATAGTGATTTTGAGTAGAGTATTTCGAAAATCCCAAAATTCAACGATTTTTTGAGTCCACATTTCTTCAAAACTTATAAATTCTTTAATATTCTCGAAACTTCAACATTCTAAAACTTCCAAGACTTATGGAAATTACGAAACTTTGGAACTCGATAACATTATGAAATTCCAGAACTTGCAAAGCTTTAAAATTTCTAAAATCCGACAATTACGAAAATTCGAAATGCTCGAGAATTTCAAAATGCATCCGAATTTCGTTCAAAATAAATGACCCAAGGGCCAATAACTGACGATACGCGTAAAAAAAGTTGACGTTATATTTCATGGGTAAGACACAATAGAGCGCGCAATATTCGATTTCCTCTGGTGTTGCCGCTTGTCCGCGCCCATCGTGTTTAGACCTCTGAATGAACCTCAATAGTATCCCTGCATCAGCGAAACTGCCCCTGCTTTTCTGAGTGCTCGAGCTACCTTTCAAGTGATATCTCAACATGTCCCATTGAGGCAGTCTTGAATTTAAATATTCATACAGTCGCCTTCTGCTGAACTGCAGGAGGGATTGTTATATGGTGTAAAAGGGTGTTGAAATGGAAAAAATTTTGCAATCGATCACATGAGAATTTTTATCTTTCCGAAAACTCCCGGAATGTTGAGAAATCTTCCATTGTTATATTGTTATATATAAAACGATAACTTTGTTACGAGAATTCCATATTTTTCATTCAGAAATTCACGAGCACAGTTTTCCCCGCGCGAAAACGAGCTCGTGATAAACGACGAAAATCGCAAAAATCCCGCGCCGCGTGTACGCAATTTTTTCCGCGTTCAGACGCAGCGTGAAATAGCGCATCGGCCTGACACGTAAGAAATTTATTAGTCAACAACCGGGGGGTGGCCGCTCCTCCATTATCATAATTTTTACATCAAACCTCGACTATCGCCTTCCGTCAAAATTTCATTTTCGACTGCAACCTGGCGTCGCCTCCCCATTCAATGAAAGATACAATTTATCTTACCTCCCGCTTATTTCCATAAAATCATCGTGAATCATCCGTCTCACGTTAAAGGGTGAAAATCCGGCGCATGTAATAACTCTCCATGTATATACTATACGTATACTGTCCCGTTCGCGAAGGGAAATGAAAATCGAACAACTTGTTCTTTTTCTCGTAGACCATTAATCTTCCCGTAATTAATAACACTACATGGTCGGGTACCATAAACAACCGTATCGTAGAAAACCGGTTCCAGCGGGATCACACGATCCATAGCGATCGTAAATTATTCAACCCGACTGTCTTTTCGCTCTAATTTCGATCTAATTATAACTTCAATGATAACTTATTGAATAATTTTGCAGTTGTAAAAATGGGGCTACTACTTCTTAGGCGTCGGATTATATAAATTGCTCCGGTGCTTCCTGTTGGGATGGGGACTAATAATTTACGCAACGTTTTTCCATTTATCAGCTCGAAAATAAACTAATTGGGTGGTTATATAGTGCAGTGTAATGAGCGGGGAATAGATAGTTTTGCGGAGGAAAATTATTGTTTTTGCTCGTATTTTACACGACGCTCTCAGGTCGAATAAGCAACAATTTTACTATTCCAAATATTAACGACTTATTTTACAAAGTAAATGATCATTCCCAGGATTTGGTTATAAAATTAGTGGAAAATTGATTATTGCATAGTCCGAATTTGAATTTGAAAATGTAAGAACTTCTCCTCACTTGCCTCATTTTCAAATTTTCCAAAACAAATTTGGTGTAGCCTATAAAAATCAACATTTCCGTGAACACAAATAATCGTTCTCTCCTGCAACCTCTTGCACGCTTCCAAGTTCAACGACTCATCATCAGATTCAGTACAAAAAAATGTCCAAAACGTATCATCCACTCATCTTTCATGTAACGACAAAAACTCTAAGCCACGTCATTGATTCTTTCGCCATTACTCCATAAATCGTCAAAGTGGTCGACCACTTGCTGACCAGATGACTGCGTGTTTCTCGCGTATGTGCTCTGTGTACCGAGTTCTCGAAGCTCTTGGGACCGTGGTATTTGTGCGCTGGCCACGTGGCGGGTGCGGCGGCGTTGTTTTGGCCCTATTCACGCTTTCCTCTTTTTTTCCTCTTCTTCTTTTCTTTTTTTGTCCCCTTAGCCCATTTCACCCTCGCGTATTTCGCTGTCCCCTACCTTGCTCTTGCCAACCAGCTTGGCTCGACTCGCTGGTGGCTCTCTTTTTTGCTCTACCATTACCGCGATGAGCTGCCGTGTTTCCTCGCGCGTGTGTGTACCTACTCTGTGTTTTGCAGTATGCTTCGACGATTGTTTTCTTCGTTGCAGGAAAAAGAGATCATCGCAATGTTTCATCAGGATTTCGACACTTTTTAGGATCAAGTTTCACTCTTAAGACCATAATTAATGGAAATTTAGCTATTAATCTACTCAATTTTTCAGTTCTCGATAATAACTTTTAGTAGTGAAATGAAGGTTGTGATAAATTTCATAACATCAATAGTTTTTTTTCATACATTATACATTGTTCGGTCAAGATTGAAATTTTGACTGAAGATTATAAATCAAAATGTGGCTCTTAAATGCCACATTTTCTGTGATCGATACAGTTATTATTTCCGATATCATAAAAACGTCATCACCCCTATCCTATTTACTGTGACCACGAGTGAGTTTTTCCGAAAAAAATTTCAATTCGCCACATCAGTCACTAATTTCCCACGGAACGAGGAAAAAAGTGTAGGGGAAGATTGTAGTAGGATCAATACCCCGTATTTTTTTACTCGCCAAGTGCCTTGGGGATCTGACAGCCCAGCAATTACCAAAAAACGTTCTTCTTTGCGTGCTTTTTTGAAACGCCCGTCGTCTGAACGTTGCTTTTACTACGTCCTCTGTTTTCGCATCGCTCTTCGACATTTGGTCGTTTCGTCAACATGGAATAGAAATTTCGTAAACACAGCTGTCGCGGCGGCGAATAACGCGCTCTATCACGCGTGCAGCATTGATTTATTCGAGAGCAACGAAAAAGCTATGGATATAATTATTGTTTGCTCTGCGTCCATCGATTTGTTGGTGCAACAGGTTTTATGAGAATCCGAGGAAAATTATGACATTATATTGGCTCAACAATTGAAAGCCATGGATGATTCTAAAATGATACTGTACGCAATCATATACATCCCATAAACTGTCCAGAAATTATATAGTTCAGAAAAAATTTAAACTTTTCATCCGTTTCATTTCTTCTCTGCGGGACATAAAAATTTCCTCCTCGTACCGGACGATCCCTTGAAAAAGCACAAATCATTATTGTTCTTCGGATTGAACTTGAATCGTAGTACGACTTTCCTCGGGCTATTTCGTAGGCTAATTTTGAAAGATTAATGTTTTCTGCGAGTCAGTACCCATCTCAACAATTCGCGAGGTTCAGTACTAGACAAATCCAATCGCGCTCCCTGATTATGGCCATGGCCCTGCGGGCAAAATGCACGCATGAGCGAGCATAATTGCATATCTTCTCCATATCGATTTGTATTCGGAATTGAAATTAAGATGAATACTAAAACACTTTCTGTAACGCATCAAATAGCTTTTCATAATAAAAGCCAATTGGAGGGTCAATCTTGGTCTCATAATTTCAGATTTCACATGGTCTCTCCAGCTTTTCCGGGATACGGAGGTTGATTCCGGAAATGAAGTGTTTTCTGCATCATTTTTTATTTTTTATTATTCGTGTTCGAAAAATTTTAAGCATTACAAAAAAAATGAAAATCCTTGTTGAAACATTTATGGGTATGTAACCATTCATTTCTGGCGGCATAATAATTTAAATCGGGCAAATTTGAAGAGTCTCGATATTAATCAACTTATCATTTATATCTTTGTAACCATAACTGTCGCAAATTTTTTCAACGCCCCTATTTTCCCCCTACAATAATGTGTACAAGAACTGAGGAACCCCAAAAAATTATGGTTATGTAGGCACAAGCTATTCATATGTACACAAGCCACTTCAGATGACTATCAGTCATCATTAGAGTGACTTCATATAGCTGGGTAAATAATGAAACATCCCCCGACGTCGACATTTTTTGCCGGTACTGTGTATCAATTTGCATCGGCGCTGTCTTTGTAGAAAAAAAGTCGACCCTCGATAGAGGAAGTCGATGGTTTTTTCTTCACCTCGCCCTAAGCATTGCCACGCTTGGCGACGCAACGTACGAACAATCGGTTACGTTGACTCGGTCCGCCGAGTGGTCAACTACTCGATCGTCGACACCCCATAAATTACCCGAAGCGCATTCGATCGTGCAGTAGCGAGTTGCTTGCTGTATTTGTTCGTCACAATTTACCAGCGAATCTGCCATGTTCGGAGTCACGCTGGGATTGCATGAAATGTCATGGTCGTAGAATTTCGGTATATTATAATTATGTACGTTAATCACGTAGCTTGGGTGGAAGAATATTGATTTTAGGTATGAAGGGAGTTGTTGGGTTTGTTATACACGGAGGACACATAATAGTTCACTTAATCCTACAAATAATAACATTTGCGCCAACCATATTTATCGTTAGCACAACCATATCCAAGGCATCTTCCCTCCACTTTGCTGGCCCTCGTAGTAAACTGATTCGAAATATATTGCAAAAGTTGCAGTCCACCAAAACATGCCCCCAACACCATAATTTCATGTTCGAAGGCGTAATTGTACCTGACATGCACCACGTAATACCTTGTTTATCACGAAACCCATGTAAAACACGAGAACGTTGAAAAGGAGGACCCACGAAGCTAGATTGACAAGTTACACCGCGGAAAGACAAGTGCCCCTGCACCAAAGAGACGGAGAGAGAGAATAACCGCGGGTCGGCTAGCCCAACTAGCATGAATATCACAATGGGGACAACCCTTCGTCCGAGCAAATCAATCTCGTTCGCATTCCATTGAAACGCTCCCGAAATGAATCGAGACGGCTCGAAAATCGACTGTGCAACAACTGTTGGCTCGCACAGCGATCTTGCGAAAATTTTCTCTCCCATTAAACCCAACGCATGAATACGAAATTACTTGCCTTTCGTCCCTTTCATTCGAACGCAGAAGAAAAATCGATTTCGACTCCATACACACCCAAACAGTAAATTTCACGTTCGCGAGCATAATCGAGAAGAATTTATTTCGCGTACGAAAAAGTTAATATCGCGACTTGGCCATAAATTTTCCGAGTATGAACACGTGGACGGAGGTTAAGGCCATTTATAAGCTTTTACGAAACTGTCAAAGATGGAATGAGTGCACGGTTGGTGATAATAATAATGAAAACACCTTATCTTCATAAAGCGCACCATTCCAGATTTCCCTTTCATCTCTTTCATGGTGTCTTCATCTATCAATGATCCATCTCTGTTTCATCGGATCCTCGCACGTGTGTATATAGGTACAAGCAGCTCCCCTCATCGCGCTCTTCTTTCCGAGAGGAGATTCACAAGGGTCCACCAACACCCTCAAACTTTACACCCATAAAACGCACACATTCGCGAGGGAGCGAGTGGTAGATATTACTCAACGTGCCAGGGACCATAGAAATCCACGGGATGGCAGCTTCATAATTGCTTTTAGCTGCGTAGTATGTGCCACTGTCAGCTGTTCCCCATATTACACCGATACACTCCCACGTTCGCGCTTTACGTTTGCACAATAACGTCAGGCAGGACACGGTTATGTCCGAATAGTTTTTAATATCACTGCCGGTTCTTTAACTTTTTGCGATGTGCTCTGACTGAGAAGATGGATGCAGAATGAATAATTGAATTTATGGGTATGGTATTGGTTTATGGTGCGCTCTTAAATCAATGTTACTCATGGTAAATTCAATACATTATAAGACACATACGTCTTAAGATTCGAAAAATTATCGGAATTCTATGGGGAACCGTAACTATAATTACTCAAGATTTTCCTGAGAATCATGGTGCTTTTCCCCTTTCTGTAATAATTAACGAAGTTTCTTGGCAACTTATTAAAATCTCTAAAATATACCAGGTTTAATAGAAGTTTGTATTGAAATTTTTGAAAAACCTCAAATGTGAATTTTCATATTTGTCGTAATTTCTCACATTCTAATATATAATTGATGAAAATCTCCGGGTCATAAATGTTAAGTGTATTCCAAATATTTCTGGTTTCTCGGAAATTTTAGAAACATGTAATCATTCTGACCTGTAGAATATCGTGATTCGTAACAACCATCGCGCTTCGTGTTGGAAAAAATACTTACCATCCGCTCATTTCAACTCGCACGTATTACCTTATACTACATATACAATTACCGAAAAGTTACCCAGCCGAGGGAAATTCAACGACCTTTTAACTTTCGGAAAAGTGTAATCGACGTTCGCGGATCGGGCAGATGAGAATCTCCATTGAAACGGCTCGAGCATATTTCTATAGAGCTTATGCCTCCATAAACGAGATAAAATGCACGGCGGAAAGTTTGGCCAACTTTGACGACTTGTGCTAAATCGTGCGTAATGATAAGCGCGCCTCATTTCCTGCCGAACGCTTCGTGATTTTGTCTACTGGGACATTTATCGCAGAAGGGGTAGAAGACGTTTTACAGCGGACCTCTCGCTTAATCTTCATTAAAACCCTGCGCCTTACTAATTGTTCACGAAAAATGGAAAAGCTGGGTGAATAAATTTTTTTAGCGTGTCATATTGAACCTCGGTCATTCAGGAATTGTTTAGTCATTAATATTCGTGGCGTTGTGACCATGAGGGAAAGTGGGAAATTTCCCGCGAGCGGTAAACTTGGAAACAGAAAGCGAGTCTTGAATTTTTCGTCAAATTTAAATCCCATAATGTTCTTATGGAAAATCAGTACGCATTGAAAACCTGAAGGTTTTTAAAGCCACTTTCATATTTTATTCCTTCATCTCCAATCTCAGATGATACACATGTCATGCATTTTTTTGTATCGCCATTAGCGTGAATTTTTCCCATATCAAATTTTCACATGTTTGTCATCCCGACTCCCCAAAAGCCATGAATACATGGACGCAGAACTCCCCCAATCGATGTAATACACTTATTGCACCGAAAGCCAATGCAATCCAATATATCAAAATACAACATCAGCGAATCGTTTGCTTAATCAAGGTTGGGAGAAATCAGGGTTCCCAAGGATCCCGAGGTGCGATTCATCCTGAAGGGCACGTGACCTTTTTCTCGGGTACACTCAGCGACAACACGTGACCGCGTGAACGTACCCCACGAGATTTAGAGGGTAACACGAGCCAGAAACGCGTGCGGGGACACGACTCCCGAAAATACGGTGCTATAATTTTGACACCGCTCGTGGTCCTCCATTGGTAATTACTCTCCGTGGACGAGCGTACACTCGGCTAAAGTACGACGCCGTAGTTTCAGCACGTGCCCTTTCGACTTTTTTCCCTCTTTTTGCGTCCTCGTTTCTCGAATTTCGATTCGATTTCGTTGAAAGAGAAGTAGAGGAGGGTTGGCTCGCGTGGGTCGTGGTGTTGATTCGAAATTGATGTTCTTGAATGTGTTAGCGATACTATTCAAAATAATTGTGTACCCCGAATCATTTGAGAATATTTTGAATTCCCCAGGCATTTAACGGAAATGGCATAGAATTTTTTATTGTTTTCTACAAACTTCTGAATTCTTTGGAAATTCAATGAATGTGAGAGTTCATTCAGTAACGAAACATTTTTTCGTGTGTACTGTAATACACTGACGTTTTATATAGCTATAGCAATACGCCCAATTTTATAGGTATCCAAGCCTGGGCGGTGAAACACTGCGAAAATATTCAATTTACTACATTTACTATATTTTCCTGTGGGAAGAGAATCGAATGTCCGTAAGTCCTGGGATCAAATAACGCTCGATTCAGCAGTCCTTGAGAGCCCTACTAATCTGACGTGAATTCTTACGTATCACGCTCGAGTGACCAAGTCCGTTCGCACGGGAACCAAGCCGCCTAATTCACCCGTCATTGTATTTTCTCCAACGATTTTCCTGACGTTTCCACCACTTTCTCTTCTGCGATAAAAGCCTATCGCATCGATTTTTGCTTATAGGCTTCTATTGCCGTCTGAGTATTCGCGATAAATCATGTTATCCAGAAGATGAGATTGAACTGTTGTGTCATTTGAGGTAATCGTTCGATTTCCTCAATAATTGGCAAAAATTCGAGGGACGATGATTTAGGAAGTTTCGATTTCATCCACTCACTTGCTACATTCTGTCGGGATGACACAAAATTCCTAATGTACATCTTTAAAAAATATAATTTAATGAACTTACAATATTCATAGGTTTTTTCGTTTCAACTACAAGACAAGTTTTCACGCCTTGAAAACATTGTTCGATTAATGAATACGTCGAGCCGACAAAATTAACTTTGAGGGAAAAACACAAGATTTTTTGTGAACATCAACATCGTACAATCATCAAATGGTGATGTCATTTACATTCACTGACGTTTTGATTCGTTTAAAAACTCTATAAATCAACCGATCAATTGATTTATCTAAAAACTTTAGAAATTAAATCTCTATCATTTCAAAATTTTTTATCCGCCAATTTTGCAAGAAAAGACCAACAATTCACTGAATTTTCTTTTCTCAATTCTTGAACCGATATTTTTTCCATTAAATTTTTGGATCCTAGTTTTCGGTTGTCAAGTGTCAAATTCGACTGACCTTTGAATTTCCACATGCAAAAAAATTAACAACTGGGCTCAAGCCCACCCTGCTCTTCAAGTTCCAACTCCACTTGCTGAGAAGATATTCTCTCCCACTGTAAATGAATAGCAGTATGTAAGAAACGCGAGGAGTAGAAGTGCTTTACAATCAGTATCGCGCCCTCGAATTTATGACTGCACGCTTAGCAGCGACTATTAAAGTCCGAGGCTGCATCCGAGTCCTATCTGAGCAACGTATCTTCGGGATTCCTTTTATTCCACTCGGACCTATATTCACTCGTTAATCCAGCCGCGGACACATCCAACGCAAATCACTTAATACCCAAGCCGCGAGCATCTTTTCTGGTATCGCGTGGCGGAAAATCGCTGTACTCACCTTTGTACCTTCGAGGTTATTACTTCCTGGATGGTTTTAAATTGAGTCCTATCTTGCCACGTGGTCTAGATACACGAGGTTACAAGGAATCCAGTGTGGGAATCCTGACGCTTTTTTGTTGTTACTCATAAAGAACGTTACACTCGAAAGTGCAGCTCGAGATGTTTGATTTCATTCCGCATTTAATTTATCTGCTCGACTCTTAACAAAATGGACTGATTTCGAGTCGTCATCGAAAAACCAGGGTTTTTGCGCATCTCGAAAACCATGGATGATTGTGAAGTTTTAATTTTTCAATATTTTTGATAATTTTGAAGTTCCGGTGTTTTGGAATTTTTGACTTCATAAAAATCACGTTCCAGTGAAAATATATTTACATAAAAAAATCTTGTTGATAATGAGTGACAGGGAATTTTAGTTATGAATTATGCAGCAGCATTTTTTGAGGTACATTGATGGAACACTCGACTGACAATGTTTAAAAATCGCTCTCTCAAAATTATATGCGTAAGAATAAGTTACACGCGTGTATGATATCGAAGATGGGCAATTGCAATCTATGATCCGTAATCACTGCTTACGCGACCACTCGCCGATCTTAATCTCCATCGAGCATTAAATTCATCTCAATCAAGCGACCAGAGATTCAAGGGATATAACTTTACCATGTCGATGATGCTTCAAGGCGGCTCATAACTCCGGTGAAAACCGTGGGTAATGATGATGTTTGAAGTGGTATTTATAACTGTATACTGCTCTAATTGAAATTCAATATATAACGGGGAGTTGCGTAGATCGAAATTCGCCGTGTCAAAATCACTAGGGAACGATGACAAATACAAAAAATTTGATTCGAACGAAATCATAATGCAAGAAATTGTTCTCCCTCGTATTTCCCATGTTCCAAATGGAAATTCAAATTATCAACCATTCGATTTAAAATGAAGTTTTCCATTCGTAATCTTTACTAGTTCAGTATTCGAGTCACTGAAATTTTTTGTCTCCGATTTTTGACCCCTTGATTTTTCAACTTGAACTTGCAAAAAAATGCTGACATTTAACATGGAAGCATCGCTAATTGACAAACTTCCCAATCATCACGCATAACGAACTAATACAGTATTTAACACTGTAAACGAAAGCGAGACGATACGAAAACGTTCCGGCAATGTCTGAAAGCTCGTGGAAGCTCCTTCGAGTTATCAGAATATCTTGTTAGAACAGCGCTGACTAACAAAGGAAAACGCCCCTCTCGAATTTGAGTATACGGTGTAATGGGACGTTGAAGAGCTTACACTCCACAAAGGGAATCACATATAAGATATATTCATTCAAACGCTACTCAGGCTTATTTGCAAGTACTAACGAAGGCATCTTCGGATACGTCTCGCCGTCGAAAATTCAAAACAGCCGAAACTTAAGGTCGCAATTTGCATAGCAAATATCGTTTCCTCGCGAAAGAGGATTGTTCGGCGCAGAAATAATACGGCTGCATTCAGCCAATTTTTATCATCGCACGGCTCGTCAAATTTTCTCGGCAGGCTAAGGTCTTGAATTATGCATCGCGATGTTTCCGAGACTCGAATGACGGTGCGCCTTTTATCAGAACAACTTTTTGGGGAGAGCTTCATAATCAACGTCAGTGTTGTCTTTTATCATGCGCCTCGTAAACAAAGATAAATACGATTACCATCGTGCACATTGGTTTGTTATAAGTTTCTGTCTGCTATTTACAAAATCCATCCTTCTGCTTTTTATCGAGAAAATTACACAGGAGTTGTGAAGCTTGAGGTGAAAATTACACTGTAGGTTTTTTCTTTAGGCTCATGCAAAAAAGTCTTCTCGTGTTCTGTCGGCGAACATTTCTCTTAGATCGAAGATAATTCCAATCGACGTCGACGAAGGTATCACGTCGTAACTTTTGAGCGAATTTCCCGGCCACACACGTCACCATAACCCTCGTCATCCGAAATCCCCCTTATCGCCATGGGACAACATGGAAATATATTTTGTAAAGTCCAGCGATCTCTTTCCCGGGTTCTTGTATTACGCGATGACGGTAGGGAAAAGAGGGTGTGACGAGCATGCAAATAGGCGGGATAAGATCATTCGGTGACGGGCTTATCGAGATTCTGAAATGCCGGAATCAGATTTTCTTGATAGTCGTCATAAGGGATGGACGTTACGGAAAAATTAAAAACTAATTGGGTTAGGTTACGGATCGAATCGAATTGTAATTTTCGAGTTTATGAACGATGAATGTTAAATTTTAGAAGCATTTTGAAGTTTTGAAGTTTTTTAACTTTTGAAGCATCGCAAATTTTGGAATTTCAGGAATTCTGAAGAATTATCAAAAGTTCTCGAGTTTTGAAAGTTTCGGAAATTTTGCAAGTATTAATAGTATGGGAAAGTGACAGTTTTTGAGAATTTCAAAGTTTGAAAGAATAGTGAATAGCAAAAGTTGTTCAGTCAACAAATTTTCAAAATTCAGCATATTTCGAAAATTTGAAAGTTTCAAACAAGTTTGGAGTTTTTAAGTCTAGAAGTCAAAAAATTTCAAGTATCAGAAGTTCAGACGAATATGGATAAATTTTGAGTACAAGCTCTGATGTTTTGGAAATTTTTTGATTTTTTGTAAAACTCAAAACTAGATGAATCCCTGATAACAATCGATATATTATACATACGTACGTATATGTATGTATCGAAATCGAAAAAGATTTCAAGCCAGTTTTTTATCGCGTCACTGGACCAGGGGTCCATTTTCCGCGAGGGCAGTGGGGGATTCCAAGGATTTGTCACGGATCTCCGATAGCGCGTGTCAGCCCGCGCATTGATGGACTCGCGGCATCATCTTTTCATGCACGAGCGCAAAGCCCCTGTGGCGAATCGAACGCTCCGCGCATGCAAATGAGAATGGGGATACTGTAATACTGCTCCTTTGTGGAAATCCACGGATGCTGCCATTGATCTGGAATTAGACGGGAGCTCGAATTGCGTATCGGGAAATTAGTTGTTACGGTTAAGAATGACTTTTGGACATGCTCGAGGGCTGCGCAGATGTGAGTGATGTTACGATGTGTTTCACGCGTATTAAGGTCGAACTTCCGTAGAAGCGTTTTCTATACGATATTGTCCGAATTATGGGTACTGGTGCTCCAAGTATGCTTCTACATGAACTCCTGAATTGCGGAAACAATACTTTTGAAGTGAATTTCATACCGTGGATTCAAAATAAATAATGGATAAAGCATACTCAGAAACTCACCAAGTTGTTTCTGAATGATCAACTTATGACGATGGAAGAAAAGCGGTTGCGAAATAAGAATAGCGTAAGAATTCGTCTCATCATAAATAGACAGCCCTTAATTACAGAAAATTTAAAGTAATAATAAAACCAGCCGTCAGAAAACAACATTCCATGATGACCAATCGAATCCTTGATTAATATCCAACATTCGTAATCTGTTGTTCATAGGAGGAGAAATTTTTCAAGTAGACAAAACTAATAACTGACCTGTCAGCTCAATCCAAGCAATCACGCATAACTCCCCATTCACGCACAATAGCCAGAAAGCAATCAAAACAGTCCTCGAATATGATACACTATAAGAACAATGACCGCCCATCCATCTGGACCCCGCTCAAGATTCACCACATCGATATAAAACGCCATACAACACAGGAAAATTTATTCACCCATGCCGAATTTTTCCTACCGCCACGATCGACCTTGAGTCCCACGATTCACATCGACTGTATTTGGTATTCATGGAAAACATGCCGAAAACCTGGAATTTGAGGAATATACCCATTCCCGAGATTTCGGAACAAGTGCGGCTAAGAAAACATCGACGAGCACGGACAAATGTTTGCCGAGTGCGAATGAATGTCTGCGGGGCTTCGCGAAAATCCGAAGGGAAATGAAAGCTCCGGAGGTGTATACACACGGCAAAAATTGCACGATCGCGATCGGCATTGAAAGATTCGCGGAAAGCGTTAGCATACAATGCCCTCTAGAGAAGAGCGTGCGACGAATACGCATCTGATGCGCACTGATACCCGGGCGAGTGGGGTACGTGCCTGCGGAAAGTGCACCAATACCAATGGCTGGTGACAGATGAGCTCGGCTGAGCTTTGGACAGAGCCGGGTCCCCGGGGATCCACCAGGAGATTGATGCGTTATGGGAAGTGATCACAACAATCCATGCATTGCCAATGATTCGACGTCGTCGCCGGAAACTATAAAATTATTATTGGAGCCATCATGGTCGAATCATTGATTCCCTATTGCTCGAGGAATAGATGACGTTCCGATAGGCGGGCTCTTCAACAGCCCATCTTTCCAGGGATTTCTGTTCACAGACGGACATGAATCAGAATCGCAGTAAACTCACCGGTAGCTTGCTCATGCAGTTCCATCCACACCAAAACCTTCTAGTTTAGACAAACAAGTGTCGTCATTATATTTGGAAAAAAAAAACACTTATCTGGCAACACTTGTATGAAATAAACTACTAGGGAATCGAAGAAATTTTCAAATTAAACGTCTCTACTCTACACAAGTCCATAGAATATGAAGTCGATCGATTTTCAACGGTAAACCATGAAACTTGATCGTCTTTTCCGGCGCACGTAGTACCTCCGTAAAGTAGCGTCGTGCCGCGTCAAAAAGTACATCCTTGATAGAAAATCCTATGAATTCGAAATTGCAAGTGCCGTCCAATATCTTTTCTGGACACCTTAAAAGACCATCACGGATGAATTTTACCTTGATAAATTTTCATTCTGCTAACGTAGACCGATAAAAATACGTGCTAGGGAGTGATAACCAGTTTTCCCCTATGAACCGTTATGAAAGCCCAACGGGGTACTCAAACTCGCGATCGATGGAATTTATAGTCAACATTGAATATAATAACTCTTTTCCAGAATATTCCATGCATGGAGTATGAAAACTAATTAGATGTTATTGAATAACACCATTAGAAAGGTTACACAATTCGAGCACGATTTCAGTCCACAGGAATTAATAATGATAGAACAGTGACGCGATACGGTCTGATATTGTACCATACCCATGGAACATGATCGCGAATGATCCTTGTTAATGAATAGTAGCATTGGTTGTACATTGAAACTGTGGTTGTATTTAGCTTTGAGAGTTAATTTCGATATTGATTCGGCTAATGCAAGCGTTGGCCACTGCGAATGCATGGGCTTCAATGGTATTCGAGCAGAATGATATAATTGCACATTTCTGATAAAAGATTTTGCAATATTAAATGAACGCGAAGATAATTTTACTGACCATTTCGAAATTCTGCTGATTTCACATTCTACGAGTTTTCCATTTCGAGACTTTGTATCGAAACGATACGGGGTCCGATTTTTTTAATTCACGAAAATCAGTAATTTTTCATACAAATATAAAATAAGGTAGAACAATACCTGATTGCACAGCAGGTTTAGAATAAATTGAAATAAAGCTATTATAAGTGTTGGGAAACATTTTACGAGACTCCATACATTCTGCGGATCGATTACCTTACTTTTTTCCTCCTGAATCTTTAATTCAACAAGCTATAGAATGTATAGCAGAAAAGTTGCGAAAAACTTCTATTAAAACTCCAACTCGTATATTACGATTTTTCTAAAATTACACTTACCAGCACTGTTCGATTCATTTACAAGTAGTTATCATGTGGAAACTTTAGTGTATGTTTTCCTCCATTTTCTGACTATAATACGCATCTTTTTTTATTGTCAGAGTTTAATTCGAAGAGAAGATACGACCCAGGAATTTCCTGGCGAAGTTTCATTTAGTTTAAAACACGTTTCTGATGTAAAAGGAAATTGTCATATAACTTAACGTTTAGTGACACAGACAAACTCGATCAAGCTGATCTGAATTTTGATATAATTTGATCAAGTTAGACTTACTCTAAGAAATCCTTTATACTTCATTTATACTGGATTCAAACCAAGTCAAATTTGAGTGAGACTTGATTGGCAAGTTATACAGAATTTTCAGTCATCAGGTGAAAGATTCACTGACTGGCCGACATCGTGGGGGGTGGCAACTAAAGAAACAAGCTGGTTAAGTTTCCATTAGCGGTAAGTTTTTCTCAAGTGTACAAAAGTCGATATGAATATCGAGCATCATTCGTCAACCCAAAAAGTTGGACCTTACAAAATTCGCGGCTCTGATATGTAATCTAATCAACGCCTTATCAGAAATACGCTTCGCTAACTCGCATCATGTAGGTGCATGGCGGCGAGAGGAGAATGGTTCTCCTGAGGGATATCTCGGGCGATCGCGGGCACGTCCTCCCCCAACTGCTCTAAACCTAACCTAGCCCGGGGCTTATGTTGACCTCAATCTGGCAAAGTCGGGCCATCCACGGTACATGAATATATAGTTCTCTTCGTACGTCTTGGCGCTAATGTTCCCTTACCTCCGCCCAAATTCCCCATTGATAAGATGCTTATCGTTTCAGAAGCAATTAAACTTTGACGTCTGTTAGTGGATCGAAGACGGCGGGTCTTTGAAAACATTGACCGAGCCAGGGGACGTTAATTTTTCATGAATCCCCGCACTTGCCCAAAACCGCGAAAGTTGTCGAGAGCCATTTCGACTTGGGTCTGAGTAATCCGTTTGAAAGGGTCAAGTCCGGCTTAACTTTCAAGTCTCCATTGAAATAGCAGTCCTTTACACTCAAGTGCACTAGAGTTGGTGCGATCAATAAACGCGAGTGTCTTAGCGATTGGGATTATGGTCGATCTGGCGCTGACTAATGGCGATAATGGTGTTTTTCATCGGATACTCGTGTTATAGAATCTAGATTGGATGTAACGTTGAATGTTCGAGGTTTAAAAAGCGCGAGAACGTATTTTGCGAGGTGACAAAGTAGTGACAAAGTGCGTTTTTCTCTGCTATTGGAGCCAATTTTCTGCCCTTGTAAACCATCCCCTGATGAAAATCCCAGACTCCGCAACGTATATTATACTGTCGAAAAGTACATTCGAGAGGACACCTGGAATAAAATCTCACTCTTGTTTCGGAGCGTGCGCTACATCTATCACGAATAATGACCTACTTGAAGAAAAGCATTCAAGATCGCGGCTCCAAATTAAAATCTCGGAATTAATTTCCCACACTCGCTGAGGTCTTGATGCCACGATGCTATCGTGAACACGGGCTGAATACTCGAGCAGGGTCTTCGTTTGCGTCGCTTGTTAGGTCATTCCGGTTTTTAGATGAAGACCGTACCGAAAAAAGATGGCCAAGTCGACAAAGTGTCCAACTTACATCGGATAAATGCAACGATAAATTCATTCTTCCTTCAACTCGCGAATTTTCGTCCCCACAAGTCGCTGAATTTTATTGCGCTTATCAATTTCATCATCGTTTCCGAAAGCCGAGCGTTGAAAAAAGTCGAATATCAAATGTTTGTTTTTCTTGGTAATAAATTGCCTGACAGAACGCTGCTCGTAAAGCGGTGAAAAGTAGTGGAAAATAAAGAGAGACGAGACTCGGAAGTTGCGGAAAGTTTTCGCGAGAGGAGAAATTGAAGAGATCGGAGGAGAGTGTAGACAAGAGACTGTAGGATGAAATCTATCGGCTGCTTCATGAGCTTTGCGAGACTTTACGACTCCAAGTTTTTTCATATAGTTTTGTGATAAGGATTTACTTGCTATAAAGTTCGAGCGGATTGTTGGACAGATTCTTTAGCTTTTTCGGAAATGTTCATTAATTGAGAATGCGTTGTAATGGTGCTTCAAAAATCAGAGAAAGCTTGTTGATTTTTTCAAAAAATCTTGACTTGAAAACTTTTACTAAATGTGACAAGATTTTCGTAAATATTCAAGAAAAATTGTGAGTTTTTGACAAGGTGTCAACGATTTCTGTCAATTCTCTCAACTAAAAGAATAAGAATGATGGAAAGTCTTTCTATTCTGAAAAATTATTCGAAAATTTTACAAATGTACTGGAAACTGCGGAAAGAAATTTGATCCGATTCCCCCTCCCCCCCCCCCCCATTTCCTCTTTGATATAGATACACGACTGCTCATCAATAAATATCAGTCTGATATAGAAAAAGTAGCATGATTCACTGTCTGGATTACATGAAAGACCCTAGAGCTTTATTGACCCAAAGACATCTGTGATTCAGTAAATACAAAATGAAATAGCTCCTATGAGATAGCAATGAATAATAAATAGGTTCGAATGTGTTTCAGTACTCTGTCGTATGCGAAAAATTCTCCCTCGTAACTCGGTTACTTTTCACAGATGAAACTACTCGATTTGAATTATTCAATTCGATGTAGCTCGGGGTAATTAATTACGACCTTTTGAAAGTGAGAAGCCGTTAATCTACACACTACATTTCGTACTTCAAGGACGAGTATCATTACGGGTTCTCACCCGAAACTTGAAAGGGAGTTTCAATACGTGGAATCAATGATTCCATTCGACATGCAATCGGGGGTACAGAGAATATATGGCTCTTGCTACCCCACGTAACACCCTGCAGTTCTGTTCTGAAGGCCGCTATTATTTCGTTCCATCGCGCGTGACAATGTCGATTCGACTTGTGTGGATATTCAGAGTCAATGTTGAAAGGCAAAGTTACAATTTGTGATGATTTTATAGTGGCGTTGGAACAAATATTTTTCGGGATGGATGCATTTTTAAGGAGGCCTCAATCCGTTGTTCGACAAAATCTGGATCAAAAGTAGTTTTCGTTTACATTGTAAAATATTTAAGAGTTTTGTTCCCCTGTCTTCTCAGTTTTTTTACTTTTCAGTAAAAAAAACAATATTTAGTGATAAGTACTAAATAAATTATGAAAATGTGCTGAAGTAGATTAAATCTCGAAGTCTGATTTAACTTCATTGATTTCGCTTTTGCCACTCCAAAATTATATATTTTTTCAACATACTATATCATATTTGGATTAAAACTACCAGATACTCTAGTTTTCACTACTTGACCACAAACAACTGCACAGATGTAGTAATTTTAAGTGAACATTCCTTACCAATGTACTAATCCAGACACACGGAACTCTCTAATCATATCCAGTTTAATTAAAGACAAAAAGTATCCCCCAAGATGTCCGATTGCTACCTCTTGCACATTTGGTATTCGAACTTGTGGAGGGCTCCCATAACATCGCATTGCATCAGTAATACCCGATCTCTAGATTACCTGACTCGACATGTACACCCCATGCTACACGACAAACATATTATTCACCTAAAATCGAAATCGCAGGATTACGCGATTAGGCAACTAATTCGATACCCATTATCAAAAGAGAAAGTTTATGGCGCACCGAGTTAGGAGCCCCAAGAGGACCGCAATTCGAAGCGAATAATTGGTCAAACGGCACGCTCGGTGGCGGTGTTTCAGAGGTTTATGACGAAGCCACGACCTCAATTTCGCCTTGCCAACTCCATGACCAGGCTCATCGGAATTTACGCCACATTTTTCGTCACGTGTACCGCACTTGTAACGCGACAAACGAAATTCATAGCTCGGCGAACAAACGTTTTCCGGGGTCAAAGAGTAATTAATCACCCGAAAGCTTGGCGCTGATCATTCATCGTCGAAATCGCCACTTTTTCCCCGGCTCTTTTTTCACCCTCGCGTTTATGACGCTAGAGAAATTCTCCGCTTTTCCTGGGATTTAAAAATTTTGTCACGCTGCAGCAGCTACGAATGGCATTTTGTCGCTGTGTGAAAGGGATGAAGATCGTCCGGGGCGGTTTATATCGCAGATTAGTTCTGTTACGCTTCGTCTGTTGCACCTGGCAGGGCCGATGGCTGTAAAACTGGATCAAACGATCAGCATTAACGACCGTTCGACGTTTTGTAACTGAGCGAATGATCAATGGACGGACCGAAAAACGGGAGGGAGTCGGGTGTTGATTGCGCGTGATTTTTCAACTATATAATGATGGGTTATTTTCTTGGGATATCCGGAATCTTTGAAGGGGAGATTTTTTTTATGTGGTGGGAAAGGGGCGGCCGAGGAGGTTTGGAAGAGTTTGTACTCAGAGATGAATACTTTTTTTTCCAGAGTATGTACATTTTTGTGACTTGACATCAAGATTCAAATTTCGCGTTTCCCAAATTTCCCAAATATTTATCGATTTCGGACTGGAAAATTATGTTCAGTTTTCTGGAAAATGTAGGAAAATGTAGGGTTGTCAAGTTAAATTCGGAATGTTGTTAATAGACTGACGAAAATTTGTCTGGAGAGCAGTCTTGATGTTAATTTGTTAAGAGCAGAGTAATTTCTGTTTCTAAGTTTACCACCCCCATATGATTGGCACCTTAGAAAATTTTCCGATTTCCCTTATGGTCACCGCGTCACTGCTTGACGCACTGATACCATATTCACTATCAAAGTGATTCCATTTTCGAAGTGTGTGCCGTGTATATACCTCAATTGCCCTTTGAGTTGACAGGGCGAAAATCAAGGGATTCGCATCACGTGAGAACGTAAACTTTTTACGGTGCTCGAGAATGGCGAATACGTTGAATCATTTTCTCGACAAAGTTAATGGAGACGATTAAATACATTGAGTCAACACCGGTAGCGCCAACTGGTAACGCCGAGTGGAATATCGAATTTCTCCTTGCCCTATACAAACCAAGTCTCGTTAACTACTTCCTGTGCAAACCCTCGCATATCATATACCCTTTTGATTGCTGGCAAATATATCCTTTTACTGGGATTGTCGAATGGAACTTTATGAGTTGATTAATTCAAAGCTGAATTTTCCGGACAGGGTGTTACTATGAACTATGAGGGCAGGATTTTACAGGTTTTCTTCTCGATTTACTTACGTGTTAACTGTCGATGACAATTTTTGATGATATCAATGAAAAATGATATTTACCCTTGATTAGTATGCCATGTTTTTATGTTTTGGTTTTTTTCTTTTTCAGAAGGAGTTGTTTTGGAGATGGAGACCAGTTCTTGTTGTACCAGCATTCTAAAAAGGTTAGAATTATCAATTATTCTACGCTTAACTTTTCCGGTGGGAAACTCTGAAATCTGGGCTTAGTGAATGAATGAAAACATGAACGTGGATTAATACAAACATTAATAGAAAGATTGAATAATTCGGATCAGAAAAAATTTTACTCAAGTTCAAGTTTTTATTCGGAAATTTCAGTTTCGAATTCGATTCGGAAACTTCAAGTTTCAAAAAATTCACTCGCGAATTGTATTGTGAAATTTAAGTTTGATTTTTAAAGTTAAAGTTCCAGAATCAAACTGCAAACTTGAATTTATGTTGTCCAACTACCAACTTATAGTGTCAGATTTGCATGTCGAAGTTGAAGTTTCGTAATCCAACTTTCAACTTGAAGTTTCCAAACTGGACCTCCAAATTGAAATTTCCAAACTGAACGCCAAACTGGAAGTTTGTATAAGGTGGACCAAAATTTGTACTTGAAATTTCTGAATGCAACTTCAAATCAAAGTTGCGAAACCGAACTTGAAACTTCAAGTTTCGGAATTGAACTTCGAAATTAATCTGAAAAATTAACAGTGATGCTATTTTTCTTGAAAAAATATAATTTTCCCGAAAGAAAGTAAATGTAGTAACCATAAAAAATCATCCAGTTCAGCAAAATCCGTATCGACAATCAAGAAAAAGCCCTAACCCAAGAAAACAAAAAAACTCATTTGTATCGCACGCGTATCTTGGTGCCCAGTCCAGTTCAATGGTCCACACACTTTTGGGAATTGAGGAACGCCTGCTACTCGCAGAAGTATAAATCGAGAACTGCTCGATAAAGTACCCGAAAAAATACGGCTTCTGCCCAGAATAAATAGGCAAGGGTGGCTGTGGTCAAACGTTGCTTATGAATTACTGCTTAAGGGTGTGGGGCGGGGGGGGGGGCAGTTCGGCAACTGCGCGTGCCGCATTTTTCGTTCCCTTTCGATCTCACCCTTTTATCCTAACCAACAACTCGGAGTTTTTGGGGAAAATCAGGAGGACGAAAAAAATCCTGATCGGCGCGACAACCGCGGTCCCCCTGACAGGCCGGAAATTTACTTTCACCCTCTTATACCGGTCCACGCGACGCACTTTCCACGAGTAAACAGCGCGAATGCGCGCAGGGAAGAGACCCTTGACGAGGCGCAAAAAATGTCCCTTCGAAATTTTGGTCAAGGGTGCGGGGCTTTTTATGTTGAATGAAAAATACTTTCTGCGGAACTGTTAGGGATTCCATTTAGGTGTTGCATTACGATAAATGCAATGCGCCAGTCCAAAAAATAACTAGCAATATCCCCAAAATGTAGAGAAAATCAAGATTATTTAGAGTTAAGAATAAATCAACAATGCGAAGACACAAAAAATAATCTTCAAAACGCTGAAAATGTACAACACCTCTATTGACACTCAAATACATGGGAAGTACTTGAGTATCTACGGACATGCAGAAATTTCTCGAAGCGTATCAATAAACAGTACACACCAATTTTGAAAACATTGAGTACATCAAACTTGACGTGTACTGCGTAATGCACGGAATGGAGAGAAACTGGCTAAATATTGATTTGTTGGACTGATTGTGTGCCAGAGACTGCAGTTTCTCGTTTCGAAATCGTATCTGCTGCCTCTAATGGTATTATTGCAAACGTAACAATGCATTACCGGAAGCAATGAAAATACAATATAACCGAACCCATCAGCTTTCTACGAATTGGAACAAAAATCATTTTATTCATCCAACCAAAATAATAAAATCTCTCATCTCTTTGGGATGTTGTTTTCGGTTATGATTTCGCACAGTTTAGAAACGAATTCGATTGAACCGTTTTCCACAATGACCAATCCGAATTATGAACGAGCATCATTGAATCATTCGGAATAATTTATCGATGCAGGCGGGGAATAATGCAATGCCTTACTTTTCAGTGAGAGTGAAAGTCGGTACAAGCGTTTACATAGTCATAAATAACTTTAATTATTCATCGACGAATCATTAACTGTCGGCGTAACTTGTACGATATATGTCACACGTCTTTACAATTTCATTGTATGCAATCGTATGTTAATAACTCGTTACGAGCAAATATTATAATTATGGAGACAATGCCCCCGATGCATCCTTCATTCTTTGAATGAAGGGTATTGTTTTCGGATGATTGTAAACAAGGTGTAGAATGTGCCAGTTTAAATGTTGTTCCACTGGCTCAATTTCATAATGCAATTTTGAAAAACATTGGAAAATGATGTGTAAAATTGGATGAGTCTTACAGTTATCACCTTTTGAAAACTGAAGGGATATTTGAAAACAAATGTTTTGGACGTTTCGAAAGTTTTCCAAGTTTTGAAATTTTCAAGTTTGGATCTTCTCTAAAAGTTCTGAGGTTTTGAACCTTACAAGTGTCAAAAATTTTCGAGTTTTCGCATTGCGAAGTTTTGACGAATTATGGAATAATATGTTCAAGTTTCGAAGTTGTCAAGTTCTTGGACCTTTCAAGTTTTGAAAATTGCGAACGTTCTAAAGCTTTGAAGGTGAGAAGTTTTAATAATTCCGAAATATTGGTCTTAGAAATTTGAGGAGTTCATAAGTTTTTCAATTTCAACAAAGAAATTTTGTTGGTAATAAATAAGTAGAACACTGTTAAAACATCAATAAGTTAACCCCAAAAAAATAATATAGATTTCCTCGAAAATCTGGATATGTCATACAACTACTCCAGAATAAAAAAGCACAACAGCTCTGTCTAACGCTTTTCAATCATTAATCGTGAAACCCTCCAAAGAAAGCGAAAGTTGAAACCCAATTCCCGTTTTTCCGAGAAAGAACGCGACTCGATATTTACAACAATAACCTCCTCGTAAATATAAAGCGATTAATTGAATCTTGGGTTGTACATTTTTAACGGGCGAAGCGACAAAACGTACGAGCGTGAATGGAAAATAAAAAAAATGCGGAAAATAAAAAAGAGTAGCAACCGCGAATGGGATGGCGTGGGAGTTATTCGATTCGTAGCGATCGGTACTTTCTTTCTTTTTCACGACTCCCATGACAGAAAAATGCCCGGTATAATAATGTGCGAGAAGCACATTAAGGTATCGCTTAATAGTGAATACTGCTGCGTGGGCCGAAATAAACGAGCGCCGGAGCCTCCGCCGCTTCTTATTGCTGCTGCAGTGCTCGTGCGAAATGTGTAGAAAATGGCGAGAAAGTTTTCTCCATTTTTTTCTTCAGTAAATAAACATTTTTCAGCAGCTCGTTTTTTGATAGCTCATGACACATATGTAGTAAAGGATATATTTTTGTCATTTTTCTTAAATTCATGACCGGAGCCAGAAAAAAACTTTTTCTCGATTATTTTTATTTCGAAATATTTCCATCTTTCTTGCAAAGAAATGCAAGAAACGTCTCACCTCGCAGAAAAAAGAGAACGGACCAAGTACTGTTTTCTCTCAATTTTTCTTGCGCTGAAATTGCCCAAAAGTGTACATTCTCCGCTGTACAGTCGACAGATCGCATATCATTAGCTACGCGGCATGCTTTGATCGTGAGCACGTCTGTATAATATGTGACGGAGCTCTCATCCTCCGAGGCTGCACAGAGACTCAAGGTACTCTTGACAACTTCCTCAAATGATTTGTAGTGCCCTTCTTCAGATTCTTCAGACTTGAGCTGCTGTTTGCTACTGACAATGAGAGTATGTCAATTACTCAAGTGTGGTAATAGAGAATCGACAGGCAGTGATGGTATCACCATACCACTGATCCCACATGGTCGACTTTTTCTCCTACACGAGAAAAACTTGTTCTGCAATTAATTTCGCACCGAAAGCTCGACATTAAAATCCCAGCAACTTTGATCGCCCGGTCCCGCAGGAATTACAGCTTGGGGCGTTCTCGCATCAAAGAAAACTGGGAAACCGAAAATCGTCTCCTCCTGCGACTGTCTTGATACACTCTGTTCTGGCTGTCTCGACTGAGTGCTCTTGGTAAAGGCACACGGCGTTGTTTGAAGCTGTCGGGACAGCCGCAAAGGGAAGAGGAGCAAACGCACACAAGTTTTTCTCGAAAAAAAAAAATAAATCGTTCGCAAGATGAATTGTATGAGGGAGAAAAAAAGTGACATAGGTGTGGAATATTGAAGAGCACCCTTCCACGACATGTTTAATTATTTGGTATATGAAATTTTGAATTTTCTGGTTGACGAATCGAGAAAAAAATTCTTCAGTCTGCTGCTGTCTCAGCCTTCCGGCAGGATTGAAGAAAATTAATATGGACATACTTGTGCTGGTATCTGAACTACAATTTTTCTGAGATTTCTGGAAAAACAATATAATTGTAATTCGGAAAAAGTCATTGTCGGTAGGGATATGAAACTTGGGGAACTAGCGATAAAAAATGACGCCGAATCGCTGGAATAGGATATTGTAAGTGTGCAATCGACACGATTGCAACCAAGTGGAAATCAAGAGTATTTCCATTCTGCTTTCATCACGCTCGATAAATCATCAACGACTGCAACGCTTCCGCGTTTATCGTGCACCTCGGGTACTTTCGCACTTTGGACAAATACATACGTAAGTACTTTGCCAATTGGCTCTGTTACCAGATGGCCCGTGATACATTGCACCTCGGGTCGACCCAGAAAACTTCTGGAACTTGCAAAAGCTCGGGAGAAAAACACTGCGTATCCTACTGTGAATCTGGCCTGATTCTTCGAAGAATTTTCTGTTGATCGTCATACAGTCTGAAATGAGAAATAGTACTCGGATTCTTCTCCAACTGATTTTTATTTCTAGATTGTCAGCATTTAACGGCTCGAAACGAAAAAATTGAGTCTTTGAGTTCGGCAAGAGAAGAATGGAGTTATTTTTTGAGTGGAATTAGAGTTTTTAATGTAATTCACTTCTGATTGCGCATGCAATCAACATTTTGGAAGTCGAGATTTGAAAGCTCTTTCTGTTTTCGAGTTATCTGAAAATTCGTGGTTTCAAGGGGTGATAATTTCAAGTTTAAATTCAACTCTCAATTCGACGCAAGTAATCATAAAAGAATTGATCATTGAGTATCCTGAAGTTATACCTTTTTTCGACAAAGCTGATATGATAAATTAATTATGTTAATGTTATGTTCTTTATGTTAATTTTCGAGTGTTATGATGAATTTTTCGAAAACCCCACATTTCAAAATACAGAAAACCGTACAATATGAATAAAAAACTATTCCTGAAATTAATACTTGGAACTTCTCTCTACTCGATAAAGCAACTCGTCACAAACAATTACACAAGTGCATATATGAAATAAGTAAAAACCATGCAAATAATGGAAACTAACCACCGTTTAATCACTCCCCAATTAACACCACAGTCATTAAGTTAATCATCGTAGCATGGAGACGTAATGATAATCGACGGCAACATGCATGCTGACATTTGCATACTAATTCATACTTCAACTCTCTTTAATAACGAAACTTGGAATGAGCTAATTAATCATTTCTCTCACTCAGCAACATTCACTTACGTTACTAATACCCCTGCAAACATGATTTCCCCAAAAAGTTTTGTCATTAGCAATTATCCATGAAAGCATATCCAAAATAATCAGAGCGCGACGAACGAGTTATTAGACATAAATTATCAAATGGAATATACATCACATGCATTGAAGGACATCGTAATAGGGAAGCTTCGTGTCGGATTTTCGGCATTGAACTCCTAAAACCGTGCTCAATTGCGAAATTCTATCACGCTCACGTTTGTTACGAAATTTATGCTGATTAAAATTATGTCGATTCCTGCGGCATTTGCAAAATCCAATATTCAAAACGCGAATGGGTGTAGTGCCATTTCATGACGTACCCATAATATAATTGATGAATGGATTGGCGAAACTATAAGTGCATCAGAGATTTCTGAATTGAGTTTACTTTGTTTTAATTCATTCAACACCGACGACACGAAA
This sequence comes from Platygaster equestris, assembly GCA_030522785.1. NCBI lineage: Eukaryota > Metazoa > Arthropoda > Insecta > Hymenoptera > Platygastridae > Platygaster > Platygaster equestris. Next base: position 37,332 of record JAPYZK010000087.1, read on the forward strand.
GTGATCACAAATTGGTTTTTTATCACGAAAAGAAAATTTTTTGCGCTTGAGAAAAAAAGAGTGAAAAAATTTATCACTTTCTTCGCATCCAAACCATGAGGATGAACGGCCATTTTTCGAACTATAGAAAAAGAATCATATGAAACACGTTGAAAAAGCTCAATTTTCGGTCAATTTCGTACTGTTTTATAATTCGTACCAATTTCTGCACTAGTTCGTCTATTTTACGATCAAACGTTTGCGAGAGCAATAAATTAATTACTGCATCAAGTATTAAGGGTTTTCATGGAGTGCAAACTGAAGCCCCCAGTCTGCGGTTACACAGCTGCCATCCATGAAATTTATCTCGCGTGTAACGTTCACGGTGAATTCAATTCTTCATCCATCATGGCCCCAAATTTCATTAATACAATTCCCGAATATTTCGACACGGTTCCTGATTAAAACATTAATGAATCGCGTGCAAACACTGTCGGTTTTGATAAATCGTAATGATATGATGGACGCGGTGTTATTGAATTTTATTACATTTATCTCCTCCTTTTAATAAATCCTTGACATTTTTCTTTGTGGAAAATACGTACATAACCTTCTACGTATTTGTGTGGGATGGATGAAAAAGGATTGATTGTTTTTTGTCTTACATTATGGAAAGGGATGGGCTCAGTCTATTTGTATGAGAAATCGATTCATCGTAAATAATTTGAAAGGTGTAACAATAGTTCGTTTTTGGAATTGCATTCTTTGTTTGTGCGTTTTGAGAGTAAATTCGAGTACCGAAGATGAATCAATCGCGTTTCACTTTTCAAATTTTTTTATCGGTAAAATTACTTGTCGATACTTTTCTCGGATAAAAAAATCCAAGTAGCTGCTTGTCATTAAACATTTTCGAGTCTCGAAGTGGGCCCCAGGCGCGCCTTTTTCTTTCTTCATTCTTAAAATAATTGTATATTTTTCTCATATCATTATCGATGGAAACATTGATAATGATATAACGAAAATTCCTCCCCCATGCAATGACAATATCTAACAATAAAATCTGACTTAGCGATTGGAAACTACCGACGTCTTCAACGTGTAACGTGCAGATTGAAAATTTTCAATCACGACGCCACGTCAAACAAAATAGATTCAAAAAATCGTCAATCGTGTTCAAAAGAACATCCAATCTCGCCTTCATACCTTCTCATGAATCCGCAAATTTCTCTACTCAATAAAATATTGAACCTCCGTCCCCGTTATTAATATTCCGACTCCGATCATCCCTCGAGGCGAACAAAGGCAAATAAAAGGCAATATCATTAGCACGGCATATCTCAAGGGTTGGAAAAACCCCGTGAAAAAGGCCCCTTGTATAACTTGTTATTTCCTCATCGAACGTCGGGGATGATTGTCTGACTTGTTGTACTTTCCGAACACCCTTTGCAGCATCTGCGCCGCGCGAATATTGTCAAGTATATCCGACTTTATTCGCAAAAACCTTTTCCTCGCTTCGAGAGACATAAAACAGAATCTCGAAGTATCCAATATCCGAGATTTCGAGCTCATCTCCATAACGTTTACTGATCATCAATGCCATAAAAAGTGCCGTACCTTGTGCTCCACTTGTTTATTTTATTATGCCACCGCGTATTTTATCGTTCAAGATTCTACGCTCTCCAATTCGTTGCCTGAGGTGAAATTACAATGTGTAGTGACGAGGAACTTTTTATTCGCGTATAAAAAATGAAAAACCTTTACGAGGCGCGCTTCCTCGAATCGCTTTACTACTGAAAAATTATTATAGAAACGTACTGGAGAATGAACTGTTGATGTGCCTTTATTTGATTCGTTTTCAAATTGTATTCGCTTCTACGGTCTGGAATCGTTCCATGGGGAATGTTTACGAATGTAATAATAGTGCATGTCGCAACTAGTGAAAGAGTAATTTTTCCCACTATGTAGGATGTATAAAACCATCATTACTCAAAAATTGGCCCGACACGTTCGTCTCTAATATTGACGTACCACGAATTAACGTCAACACCCCTCAGAAAATCAAACACGAGTCGTGATGTTGTGATAAGATTTCCATTTTCCCCGTGCGTACGCGCATTGATTATGCATATTCGACCCATTACCATTTTTCGGTAGGAACACAAGTTTGCGGACAAAGAAAGCCATTGGAGCACTTTTCCTCCGGGGGCACATATGGCGCTGGCATATGCCGACTATTAATGCGCTATTTTTCCCGAAATTTCCGCAAACTGATTTTATATTGGAAATAAAGTCGATACAGAAGATAATGGTCCCTCTTGGCCGAAAAGAAGGATTCGGAGAGAAATGAATAGGACGAACGTGAGTTTTTCCCTGTACGGGTAAAATCTTTTTAAGCCACTGTCAAATCCATGCGCAATTACACGTGACGTTCAAACAAAGTTCGGGCATTGACAAAGTTTCCATGCGACGCGCGTAGTAAATGAAGGTACCCCCCTGCACGATTTGGAGTGCCACCCTAACGACAGAAACAGCCAAGTGACACATAATAACTCCAACACGTGACGCGCAGAATGGAGATAGGGAGGTTTCGGGATAAGAGATAAGGAGGAAAATGTGAGACAAGGAGGTTAAAATTGCATGGGTTTTCCTTGGTTTTTTGTTTGATTTGTGGGGTCTTTGTGCAGAGGGATCTACGTCGTTTGGATAGGAACGAGCGTTGGGTCAAATTTCACTGATTTTGATAACTAAAATGTTTGGTACAGTAAAGAAAAAAAAGTGGAGTCAACATGAGTTTTTCAGGTCAGAGTTCCCAAATTTCTGAATTTCCGTATTAGAGTCTATGAATTTCGAAATTTTTGGGATTAATTAACAAGTCCTTGAGTACATCTCAATTTTTCACAGCGTATTTTCCGATGTTGAAATTAAGATTCTTAAGAAAATTTCGTTTTACGTTATGAAAAAACGTGGATTTGCGAATTCGAAAATATATATTGTGAAACGAGTGAAATCAAGATGTATCATTTTTCATACGATTCATGTATACTTTCTCCTGAACCTCGACCCAAAGAAACGAAAAAAAAAAAAAACGAAAAAAACATACACAACATTCTCCTTGTGTAATTCACGAGAAAATCTCCGGAAACTCGGAGCACGACAGCCTGAAAAGACTCGAAATTTCCTTTCCTAGAATCCGTAAGATATCCAGCTTTGTAAACTTGAATAGATGGATGATAGGATTCGGAGTTACTCGATCGTTGCAAAGTATTAGACACACATGCGCTTGACGTATTGAAAATATTGGACGAAATATTTCGCCAGCTTGATCTCGATAATACGGGGAGAATGAAGGAAAATGAGAGTATGAAGCGTTGGGAATAACGTGAAAATCCGAGAAAATATCAAGCTCGACACGAGGTTGCGTGGTGAAAATGAAAGTCAGCAACAAAAGACTCGAGAAAAAAAGAAGCATACACGGAACCTCTTCTATTGCTTCGTTTAGGATCATCCAGATTAAAGGAGCCAGCTCAGATATTTTTCTGTGTCCTTTTCAGAAAACACGGACAGAGGGTTCTTTATTGAGTTCTTTGTACTGAAGTGAATCCCGTATGAAATCCTTCCAATATGGAGTGAAGGTGGAAAATAAACATTGAATTTTTCGGTAAAAAGTGGCTTTTTCATCAAGATTTGGATTATATCTCGTGTTTGGTTTTGATTTCGAAAAGTTACTACAGTTTCTGCAGAACTCACGAAAACTCATATTTTTGGGAAACCAAAAACATCGCGGCTTTTGAATCTCAAATAACCCGCCGAACGGCCGGCCATTGACAATACAGCATAAACGTGACTGTGATTACTTGCGTTGAGTCGCCAGATAAGCAATAACTGGCTCCCGAACGGTAGTTCACCGATCATAAATAGCTCGAAATGCTTATCGATAGATAATGTCGGATATTAGCCTTCATCTTGCTTCGAACCGCGGCACATTGTGGCCAAAGTATGTCAAAGCACGTTGAGGAACACGCGGGGTACCTTACAATTCCTTGACAATGGGCAGTGATGCGTAAATCGCCATTCCTATGTACGCGAGGTCAGAAGGCGTGACGAAGAGATCGATCAGTATACAAGTCGAATCAATCTCCGAAGTGCAACTTGAACCTGCGTGGACGTTTGCACTTTACGAGGAAGAATGATATAGAAATTATTCGCCGTAGGAAGACTTTTGACCTCGTGATATTTCATGCGATTCCATGGGGGTTTTTCTTTGTAAAAGTTCCTTACGAACGATTCTGGATCAACAGTATAGGCTCGGTTAATTTTTTAGACTTTTTCTCTGAAGATAATATGTTAGAGTAAAATCAGTGGAAATATGGAAAATGTTGGAATTGGGTTTTTTTAATTTCCTACGAGGCATCGATTTCAACTTCTCGATTTGTATTTTCACAAACTCAGATTTGTACGATTAGAAATTGCACCTCGAAATTGGAAGATTTTTTCAGATCAATTCTATAAACTTGTAAATCTGGGGCTATAAAGGTGCGAAAACTCAGAAATGTAGAATTTTTAATTCCGAAGGAAAATGTTACGTTTTGATGAACAAACGCGTTGATTGGAACATTTTTTTTCGCAGCTCTTGAATTCTTGGAACCTTAGTATTCCGAAATGTGACACTTCAAAACCAGTAGGAAGAGAATTGGAAAAGTACAAAATGCAGCAGTTTGTCGGAATTTCCAAATTTAACCATTTTTATTGAAATATTTTTATTCCGGAATTTTATAGGTTAGATAACCCTCCATTCTCTCCAGAAAAAACTCGGAAATGAGAATCCGAAAAATACAAATGCCTTAAAAAAATGTAAGATGGAAAACTCATCAAAAAATTACAAAATCCCGATGTTTCAAGATATCGCTGCTAAAACATCTGGAGATACAGATACATAAAAAACCTTCAGTCTCCAAATATCGAATTTTTCGAATAATGACATTACAATTTTTGAAATTGAAGTATTTTTTCAAGTTTCACAGCTCAGAAAGTCAAATCAAACCGTGAAAAGTAGAATTTCCTATCGATTTGAACAGTAATTGTATAATATAGTACTTGTACAATTTTTAATAAAAAAATACACTCTAAAAATAATTCGAGAAATAAACACAAATCTCTGTTTTGAAAGAAATTCTCTTCAGAAAGCCCATTTTTCGAACATTTATGCAAAGCTGGAAATCACGAAACTTAGATTACCTCAAATATTCCGGGCACTTAATTCCGCTGGAAAGTTCTCGGATGAGAATATGCCGGGCAATAAAACTCGGAGATTTTATAAACTTTCCGAAACAAATAGAATTTTACTCTTTTTTTCTTCCCAATATTATTAATAACTTCGAACAGAAGAGCGCACCTGCCAGTTACAATGAGCAAAACTCGCCAAGTGAGCGCAAAGTTTGTAAAAAACGATTCGCTGAAGATATTAAGAAGATGACATGACGAATAAATGGGATTGTAACTTGTTTGACTTGGCGGGACGTTTCTGCTTTTTCTAAAGAGTCAAACATCAGACGAATTCGTATAAGAGGAAAATTATCCGAATGAATTCGCAAGGTTTGGAAAAAAAGACGTAGAACGCATATTCTTTTGGAGATTTTACAAATACCATACAATAATACTTCAATGGGTCAAGGATAATATAGTTATTATTTTCGAAACTCGTTTTTTGTTAAAGCCATCTTACGTCTAAATATTAGTGATTACTGTCAATCATAATTTTTTCCAATCCTTTAGTACGTACAATCTGCCTCCATTCCTCTCTTTCTTGATTATTTTCTACAAGCGATTCCTGACTGAAGGAGAAACCTCAAACTGATACAGTACAGAAATTACCGCGCGCTCGATTCAAACTTGTCTAATGAGAGCGAATCGTGGAAGTGGAAGGCAAGTCGTTTGAGGGAGTCGAATCTTGCAGCCAAAACAACAAATCAAGCGTCGATTATTCCTGTGCCATTGAGAACAGTTCGAAACCAACATTTGAGCGTAGTGAAGTTTCGACCAACAGCACCGTTCAGCGTTTGTCAAATTTCAGGGGCTTCGCTCGAACTGCTGCTTTCCCCACTAACTCCGCGAGTTTATCTTGTAAACGAGCAAGTTCGTGAAAAGACAAATAGCTAAACTACACCGTCAAAATTATACCCAGCATATCGTTACGCTTTAAAGGAGGTACTCAAAATTCACTTTTGCCAGGATGATTGATGCTGGAATTTATGAGCTTCCAACATTTGGGATGCAATTTTGTTCACGTTCGAAAACTGCGATGTGAAGTTTGATGAATGAGTTCGAATGGTGCAATTTCAGTAACTTCGACTTTGTCGAATTTGAAGTTGGAAATGGAGAACACAAGTTTTCATAAGGATCCCACATAGCATTTGATTGAGTCAATTTTTTGTCAATTATAATGTCATAACTTGTGCATCACATATTCATGAATGAGGTTACTACCGAGTTCAGTAAAAACCATATAAATGCCCATTACAAATTTTCGAGTTTTTGACCCAAAAAGGTCGGAAAAAAGGTTCGCGTTTGTGTAACAATTACGCGGTCGAAGTTGACATGAATCATTTTACAATCTCGTTTTCAAACGTGATAATACAGTGGTTTACGAATGTTTCAGTGTTTGTGATTTATGAACGATGGTTTTTTTTTCTTGCATTAAGAAAAGGTACGATTTTCCGTGTCAATGATGGTACAAAAATGAACTGCTTCAATGATGGCTTTAATGATGTTTCATCATACAAACTGTCATTGATGCAACTAGTGACTTCAATCTCAATTTGAAAAAGACTGTCGAAAAACAGTCACCCACCACATTCATTGAATATTCATAAACGTCAAAAAAATTATCTAAAATACATCGACGCCATATTCTTCAATGCAAATTCTCCGTCGATTCCCGTTCGTACCAGATAACTGCAACTTGATATTCATTAAAAAGTGTGGTCTGCTCCTCTTTTCTCGTGAATTTTCCAACATTATAAATTAAAATGTAATTATAGACGTGCAATATTCAGCGAGTTTCCATCTGCATTTCCAAGTTTTGGATCGTTTGTACGGAAAAGAAACTAGTTGAAAAATTGCAAATTAAAGTGGATTGTTTGAAAGAAACACTTGAGCGAATTATCGGGGAAAAGAGAACTGAAAGAAGGCGGTTTCACGAAGATTGTGGGCGAGCTGTAGAATCCGGAAAATCGTTTAGCAGAAAATGCAATCATGGGTCAGTGTTCCAGTGGAAGGTTTTCAGGAGGTGATGTGGTTTTTCGTCAGAGTATAATTTCCGTATCTTGATTCACTCTTGTAAAAATTCTACTTGTCGTAGTTTTTTTTAACTCACATTTTGTACCAGAATTTGTTTGATTGCAAAGTAACAGATTATTTCAGCATTTTATGCTAATGAATCGTGATCGTTTTTTTCATAAAGTTACTGAAGATAACGAAACTTTCAAGTTGAAAGCAGATAGGAAAAGTTTTGCAGGAGCTTTTTTACATAACTGCTTCCTATTAGTATAAGTACTATGAGTAACACTGACTCAAGTCCAAGCAATTGCTTTTCACGAGGAGTAAAGTTTGGCCTTGATTATTATTGCTATCGTCCTCGCTTCAAGTGTCACTAGCGATAAATCTATTTTAATGGGTCTTGAGACTGCAAAATTTTTGCAACTTCTTTGGAGGGTTTTTTGCTGGAAAAACGGTGTAGAGTATGAAAGTTTATCTTGGATGGTTATTTGGCTGTAAAACTAATTGTAAGCTCATTCTTTCACTATTATCATGTTAGAGGTATATGTTTTTTATTAATATTATTCTTTGGCGAAAAACATTTGTTAATGTTTCTTGTGCCTTTTTCAATATTTTGTCTCAAAACGGAGAAAGTTTGTTTGGATTATGTAAAAAATGTATATGATTCCGGAGGAATTACGGTGATTTGATTTTTTCATTTCCTCTTTCGAATTTGACAATTTTTATATTTTCACGACTTTATTGGGAAACTCCACCATGATAAAACTGCAGTTTCAAAATTGTTCAGTTTTCGAATTCGGATTCGAATGATTGTTGATGTAATTAAACATCCAAAATTTCGGAATGTGAACACTGCTAATTTTAAGCTTGGAAATGCAAAAATGTCAAGAATGAGAAGCATTCTCAACAAAAAAAATTTTCGACATTCGAAAAATTCCAACATTTTCAAATTCCAAAAACATCGAAACATAACTTCTAAACTTGTCATTTATAATCAAGGTATGTTGTACAATAAAATCTCATGCATGGTTCTTTTTCACTTCATGTTTCAAGTAAGCCAAAAGTGAGTTCAGCTAACCCCAAATCACCCAAGAAAACAACTGAAATAACCTGCAAAGACTCAACATCCGCCATGTCAGTTCTAATCAGATTAGAGCTCACGATGCCTCCGTACTGGAAGTATAATGGTTCGTCTGCAGATGTAGGTGTACTACTATGCATCATCCCTCGAGGCGAACTTATACGTAATATTCCATTATCCTCGTAAGAGATGACAGAAGGGTGAACTTTCGAAAGAGCAAGGGCGGGATTGAAAAGGGGAGGCCGAGATCCGGCAGATCTAAGAAAAATAAAAGAGGGAGCCGAACGAGACTAATGACCCAGTCATCGCGAATCCTCGTAGTGTTTCTAATAACCGGAATCATCTCGTTCGTCATCATTACGTCAAGATAGAACGAATAAGTTCATATACATAGATATAATAAATTATAACATCGTTTTCTCTTCAGTGATAACGATGGGGTGGGATTCAATGGTTTCTAGAAGTACTATAGTGCACAGTTTCATAAAATATAAAATTTTGGAGGTGGTCCCATATAGCCCCGGTGCTCTCAATTTTTTGAAGGGTTGTTCAGGAGTTACATAACGCAGTTTTTTACCATTTTAGACATCCTTCTCTCTGGTGATGTATGTATAACACGATGTAAAAAACGTACACCCCTCCCCCGCAATATGTAAACGATCCCTCACCGTATCGGAAATATTTAAAAATTAGAATATATGAATCGAGTAGACAATGAATGACGATAAGCTGTTCCTTTGAAAAATGACGATGATCCTCGTGAAACGAGAGATCTGCAATTCCCGCGCACAATTAAAACCCGACGCGAATTGACTCGCGGGTTCCAACGTGAAACTCGATATCCCACGCGAGTAATCATTTTTATGTTTGCCCACTGTTTATTCCGAGCGCGAACTTGTTGATACGAAAAATTTACGCGTAAAAGCTTTTCTCGCTAATGAAAATATTCGTGCGCGCGACATCGATAATTGCATCGGATGTCAGTCGGACGGTAATAAAAGTCGCGACCTATACATCTCGTTAACTGTGCAAATGAACAAACTCCGAAACGAGAGAACGCTCGATGGTTTGAAAACATTTGAAAGGCACGGGACAAAATCGCGCAGTTTGAGAGCGTTACGGTAATGAATTCGAGTGAAAAAACGCTCCCGGGATTACGGAGGACGAAAAAGAACGGTAAACTTGGCGTTTTTCCGGAATGAAACAGCTTTTCGTGAATGCGTACGCCATGAATGGAATGTACATTAATTTAATCAAATTGAAGTTGAATGCACGACGATGCTAGTCGTGTATGTAGGTTTTCATCTTTTTAATAGGGGACGGAAAGGATGCTTTGGGGGAGACCGGCTTTATTCGAGTCCTTTGGAAACGGTTTTCATCATCATTTAAGTCCGAGTTGGTTTGCGGATATTTTTCTGAAACGTTTTCAGCGCTGGGTATACGCACGAGTTTTTCGAGTGGCTTTCCGATTATCATTTGACGATATGTACCTGTGCAAAGGGATGCAATTTTTTTCAAGTGAACCTTTTTTTCGAGTGGCTTGGAACATTGCGCGAATTATTGCGGTTTTTATCCAGAAATGCCAAAGTTCATTCAGACAGCTGAATTTATAAACTCTGCAAAGCCGCTGCGGAGTTAATCCCCGAGACTGATCCCTTTTTCTCACTGATGGAGACAACGATGTGTTCGAGTCTGTCAAACGAGAATAAGTAATTCGCAACCCCTGCAACAACTTGGAGGGTTGGACGGCGTAAAAACGCTGAGTTTCCAGGTATAAAGAGCAGCTCCGGCGAGAAGCAAAAAACTTTGCTTTTGCTTTAATCCGTCTCAATGCCGTTCCAAGTTTGTCAAGTCTCAAAGTATTTTTTTTTAATTCCTCTCCCCTGTTCCCTTATCTCGATGTGTTCTCAAAGCCGCTGCAGAGTGCGCGAGTCTCATGAAATTTTAATTGGGCTAATAAATGAATTCCCCGTCACGGGGACCCGTATGACCAACAAAGTCTTAGCGCATAAACGTACATACATATTGCATCAGTTAAATGACCAGTCATGAATTTCAATGGACTTGTGAATTTCGAGTTGTGCAAAGGTTTATGGATGGACTGTGGATCTGGGCTCTGAGCGGAAATAAGCAATTGTTTGTTACTATATAAAGCTGTGAAAATATAATGCGTTCGAATTTCTGCAAAATTTTATACCGAATCTTTGAGAGACGAGTGAATATAAAAATTTTTCGAGAATCAGTGGATATGGAGAATTGCACGAATTGTGTAAGTACTGTATATAAGTAAAGATTCCATAGATTTCAGGGGAATGTTTAACCCCACGGGTAAGTTGTTATGGATTTAACGGACATTTTTGAATCCAAGGTGAAAATTCAGGAACAAAGCGACAAACAAATCCGTTTCTTCGTGTTCTCTGTTGTATACTCGCTTTCCAAGACTTTTTGCGAAGTGGAATAAGAACAAGTTACAAGTGATTGAGAGTGACATCACGATGCCTGCGACTGGCGTTTTTCAATTTCGTATTTTCTTTGGCTCCAAGGATTTAAACTTGGACCAAGTTGCGCTCCCAGCTAGCCCATTAGGCAATTACGAGAGAAGCCCAATCAACGCCGGTTAATTAAAGACGCCTGAATATAAAATCTCTAACAGTTTTCCAACAGTTGCCGGTGAGAGATAACTCATTAATTTTCCAGTTCAATCTGTATTATTCATTTGAAACACCAAAGAGTTCGGGAAAAGCTACTCTAACCACCGACGAGATGAGAGACTACGAACATTAAACATTCACGCGCGCCTGAAATTACATGATGGTTTCCGATCCGAGTTTCAGAGGAAAATTAATTAAAAAAGTGTTGTGAACTACGGAATCGAGAATACAACAACAAGTCACTCACTTTCAACAACTGAACATTTAGCTAGTTTGAGAGGTAGAAAAAAATATTTCACTGCCTGTTAAAATGATGTATGACATTCAAAAATTTGAATTTCCAGGAAGTTTAGTTTGCGTCATGGAAAAATGCTCAAATTCTAGTTAAAAAAATATTATTATAATTATTATAGTTCTATATGTATTATCTTTCGGTAAATCGTCACACGCTATAGTACTGGATCGACATTTCGCAATGTTTGGCATTTTTAAGTGCTAACGAATTCACATGAATGTTGGATTCTGGGAAGTGTGAAATTAGAAATTTTGGTTTTTCGGAACAAAATTTTGAAGCTCTGAGGATTCAAAATTTTTCAAGTTTTGCGATTGTCAAATTCGGGCGACTTTGCACGAATGTTGTAGTTTACAAATATTTTGAAATTTTAAACAATTTCGAGGTTTGAAAGTTCTTAAGTTCTGAAGTATTTAGAGTTCCAAAATTTCCTAAAGTTGCCAAGTTGTTGATAATTTTGAAGCTTTGAAGCTCAGAAGTTTCAACAATTTCAAATTTCCAGTTTCCAAAATTTTGCAAGTTTTTGAATTTTGAACTTTGGAAAACTATGTTTCACGTAAAATATATTCTGATAAAGCCCCCTTGTCTGTAATCGTAACTTGAACACTCGTTGTAAAGTGAAACTGATGTCCTGAAAAACTTGGAAATGTCATGGAATCTTCAATGTCCGTAATAAACAAACACAGTTATCGACAAGGCCGAGCTCTTCAGATGGGGATGTTTTATCTAGTTGGTTGGCAACTGAAAGTTTACTTGCTTGCTCGCGTTAAGCACCAGTCCTCGGCCACTTGCGAGGGTTGTTGCCTTAGGGTGCTTGTACGTTGAACCTGAAGGGTTGCGTGCCTCCGACCATCCCTCAGACCGCTCATTTTCGAAATTCATACCTTCTCCCCGTACAAATCATTTACGAATGATTATTGAGCTTCATGTTCATCAAGCCTTCATTTATTTCTATCAGCCCGTGGGTTATTTGAATAATGATGATGAATGTTTTCATTACATCGGTATAAAAATTATAAAGCAAATCTGTTCGGGGCAACACGCAATTTCTGCATGAAACGATTTGAGGGGTGATGCAAATTTTTTTGCAGCGCTTGAAAGAGCTTTCTGAGCAAGTGTGTTGATGTCGATTGAATGAGTACGATGCCAGTTTATACTTTCAAACGCCAGTCAATTTCGGTCCCTTCCTTTGAAACGGCAAATGAGAAATCAACAACGTGATGAAATAGCCTTGCTACACGAGAATTCACTTCATTGCCCTTCGCGGAGGGCTGAAATCACATTGCGCTTGGAGCCGTTTCAAGGTCCGCTTGAGGTTTTCCATATTTCAAGATACTCTACCGTTGGTTGTTCAACAGAATCTCCAGTGAGATTTGATTTGAACGTTTGAGTGTTATGAACGTTGTGATTTTGTATACATATAGTGGGTTTCTATAGATTTGAGCCTGAAAATAATAATTTATCATCAGCTAAAGACGGCTGCCCTCAGGCTCGATAGCCAGCAATTTTTTTATATCTCTCCAGGTCAAAACGCCAATTATGAAAGTTATGTCTTCTTGTTATATTTTTTTATACATGAATTACTAATTTGGCAATAAAAAAATAACACAATAACATCTAGAGTGCTCTCACTTTATTATTTTTCAAAAATCATCAAATTTCAACATCATGACTTTGATGTTTTGAACTGCCGAAATCGTGAAACCACCCCCATAGCACCCCTTGGACAAAAAAAGCCCCCGCGAGCCTCGTTTTCACTGATACCTCCGTATAAAATGAAAAAAAGGCGGCATTTTTTGCAAATCCCGGTAGCAATTATTTTCCCACCGCACCCCTGCTCATGCGGCCTTTGAAGCTACAATTTTTCTCTCTCGAAGTATTTCGATGAAAGAAAAGGGCCTGACCAAGATATTCCGGGAAAAATGTCCCCTGAAGGGAGATATCCCCCAAATCTTGCAGGGCGCTACGGAAATCAGCGAGATCCTGTGGATCTTGGTCGAGCCCGCAGCGTGACTTATAGCTCTGATGGGGTGAAAAAGCTCTATCACGACGCGTAATAACCAGATTTATTCACATTATAGAAAAATTTCACGTTAAACTCAAGCAACTCTGATCTGCAATTTCAGGATTGTTTGTCGTCATAATCACTAAATTAGAAATTGGTCCGAATCGTACAATATTTTCTCTCAGATCAATCAAGTTAAATTTTAAATTTTACTGTTCACTAGTAATTTTTGGGTCATTCATTCAGCAGAAATTCGATCACTGTGAAATAGTAGAAAATTACAAATTCAAACGGTCTTAGTACTCTACCTTCTCAACCAGTGCAAATCCACTAATTAACTATTCGTTATTCAACTACGTAAATGATACAAAATCGCGGAAATGTCGAAACGAAATGGTTTAGTGACACTTAGGAAAGTGTCACTAAACCTAATGGACCAGAAAACCGTCACTCAAAAATGTGCGATTTATGAAACGTTTTTCTGAATCAATGAAATGTGTTCTTCCCAAGCCCGATTACTCAGAATCTCGAAGCCACGAAATAAAACTTGCGCCGACTGTTATTTTTTAACGTCCTATTTGACGTACTCAATTTGACGGTAGCCGGTAAAAGAAAACGATCAGCAAGTTTTATTTCGCGGAAAAGAGGCGCGTTTTACGATGCGCCTCGAAGATCTGGAGCGGACATGAAATAAAATGGCCAAGGCAAGAAACGCGGAAAAAGCGTTCACGCATCTTTTACATATTCAGACCGGACGATATATTCCAGAAATTGCTGGCTAGAGCAATCTTTTGACCCTTCCGGCCTAACTCCACGGCGCTTGTCTCTCAAGGGGATGAAGGGAAAAAGCATAGCATGTGAAGAGAGAGCTGCGCAAGTGGGAAAGCTTCAATGCGAGTTTGACTTGGACTCAACGTTCAGAATAAACGTCCATTTCGAATCCAGCCATAAATTGAAAAGGCTTCTTCAATATTGATTCGAATTGGGGAACTCGTTTGAAGTAAATTTCCCGGGTCGGCGAATTTTTATTCAATTTTTGAATAATTTTCAAGTTGAATACGAGAATTCTGAAATTCTTGAGTTCGATTTTCCAAGTTTTTTCTTTAGGGAATTCTTTGATTTTCAGTCTGCAAAGAAAGTAGGTACACCAGAGAAACGAAGGCATGATCGTCAATCGAAAATCATCCAAGATAGTCTTAAAAATACGAGTTTATCCTTCAATATTAATATTTTCCTCTAGAATCAAAACAAAATTACGAATTCCGGGCGACGCTGAAGATCCAGAAAAGCGCAATAAAGGACGCACATGAGGTGAAGTTGAAGTCAATATCAAAAGTTGGTAGAATATATATATATATACGCGACTCGCCATAAGCCGGAAGATGAAAGAAATCGTATCACGTACGGGCGATTTTAAATGAAATTCAAACGATGGAGCGGATTCCGGCATCTCTGGCGGTAGCGAAAACCGAGCGTGTTAACTTAATTATTGCTTTACGCGGAATATTGAGCTTTATCTAAACAATGGACCTTTGAGCTTGGGTTTCAGTGTTACCTAGCGCTACTCGCTATACGCTTATGCTTAATGAATCCAGCGGCTGTATAGGACCGAAGTATATGCGACTTAATTATCGTCCCGCTTTTGCTCCGCTCGCCCTTTCATTTCGACCTCATTGCCGAATACCGTGGTGTTTTTAATGAAAAGAGTACACGAAAGTCTCGCTTTATAGTGTTATTGCACGTCGAATGACTCTGAGGCAATCTAATTTTTCGAGAGAACGTTGGAAAAAGGAAATGGAGACCTTTTTTCATGTGCAGTGTACTGTAAAAGCTTTGATTGAAGTGGCCGAAAAATTACTATTTTTCGATTGTTATTTGGATTAATGAGCTATATTTAAAATTGACTCATTTTTTATGTCGAAAACTAATTTTCGGAGGTTTCGTATTTTTAAATGAAAAAAAAAAAAAACTTTTAAGGTGTATGTGTTGAATGTTAATATTATGGATCGAAAATCGATTCTGACGTACAATTTTTACGTAACTTCTGACAGTTGAAGAATTTAACCCAAAAGTGCACAATCGTTGAATGAATGAATAATCGAATTGAATACATTTACTGCGGATTATAAAAACGTCAAATTCACAGAATTGAAAAAAATTGAGTGACGTGGTGAATTCAATTTTAGGAGTTCACTCTTACGAAAATCAGTTACTTCTGATTCATTATTTTAGTATCTAAGATGAAGTCATTTTTGTCAGACATCGGATGATTCCAATCAATTCTCCGACAATTTCCAAGCCAATGAAGTGGGTATTTATACTGACTCATAGGGCTAATCAATTTTACAAGTTGTTAGTGCAACGAAACAAGGTAATCTATCTCTCCGGACCAACTGATGCAATCAATCTTTTTCGTGTCTGTAGCACTTAGGCTCAGCAATAATGTGTGCTTCATAGACTTTTCAATCATGAGATTTTCAGCCAGAATATGATAGATCCAAGCACATAATTCGATGTTGACATTTTTTAATGTACACTCAGTGGCGTGTGGTGACCATAAGAGACAGCGGGGAATTTCGGTTTCGGATTTTCCACAGCGCAGTTTACAAGATGAAACATCGAACATCACTCCATAATCAATTTCTGGCCCTAAACGTGTTGTACAACTTGCCAAAGTTGAAACGAAGGAAAAAATAGCGTTTTTCGGCAGAGAGGATGTACTTTGATCGACATCGAGGCCAAAGTTATAGCAGCAAAGTTTGGCGATACTCGGGTTGAATGGGTAATAGAGATGGCCAAACTCCAAAGTTTTCAGGGGTGCCGATCCCCGAAGGACCTTCCCTGTGGTCTCCCCAGTGCATGTACCGAGAACTATTTTGATATGCCCCACTGGCATTAAAGGGGACAGAATACAAAATCAATAGCTTAACATCTCTCTGTGTATAGAAAACTTACGGGGATGATAAACCTTCGCTGAGCGCCTATTTCACGAGATAAAACGACGTGAGCGCCATTAAACGTGACCCAAATTTCTGGCGTAACTTTATGGAATCCTTATCTCGCCTCTCGCTTGATACGGAGATTTGCATATATTTTCAACGTGCTACGAGCTTCTAATAGTTATAATATCAATCCCCATGGAGTTATTGAGATTTTTCGATCTCAAGTAGGAATATTATCATATTTTATCATATTTTAAATATTAAATATTCAAAATATTTAAATATTATCATATTTTCAGAATGGATTGGTTATAGTTTCATGTTTGACGATCGATGTAGTAAATGAGTCTATGAATTGAATTAAATTTGAATCGGAACAATTTTTTTGATATCTTGCGTAGTTTCTGAAATAATGGTGGGTTTTTACATCGATTTTCAAGTTCGAAATTAAGAAAATTCGCAATAATTGGAGACTTGCTGATAGTTTTACAAAATTAGAGTGAAAATTCAAAAAATTGTGAAAATTCCGGAAAACTTGATCCATCCGTAAATTTTTCAAGTTACCTGCTTGTAAGGTTGGCATGAAGTTGTCTAGATTTTGAAAAAAGTCCTCAATGTTTAAGTATCATCATCAATCTACTCGAAAAATTTTCTTCGTTCTGCATAAATTTGTTGAATCAGTAAACTATATTGGACTCTCAGATCAATCAGACACAATATCAAATTAACAAATCCTCCATCTCCGAGATTCCAGTAATCGACAGAATAAATAATTCCTACAAATATTCATCGGCAAGTTATTAAATGATGTTCACTTTCTTCACAAAATCAGAGCAGTGTTTGATTTTTCAAGTTTCAAATTTTTGTTGTTCCTACAACTAATGCTGGTAGGTACTTCACCTGTAAAAACACGATGGTTTCAAAATATTGCAACAAAGCAGTGACTAGTTGATACTTGCCGAAGTTTCTCTAAATCCACTTTATATTTCACTATGACTCGAATTCTGCTCTTTATAATCACAAAACACCCTCATTTCGAAGATCATAATGACTTCGGGAGTCATTTTGCCCAAGGGCAAAGCAAAAAAAAACACTTATCCTTAATGTTCCTCGGAACCACGTCGGAAGTCCCCTATTTTTCACGTGATCTCTCAATAGCCGCTAAAAGCCTACAAACTTCACAACAAAATCACCCTTCCCCTCCTCTTTGCTTTTTCCCTCAAAGTAGCCAGTGATTAATCGAACTGAAACGCACGTTTACATCGGGCCATTAATTCTCTAGGCTTCCTGAAAAACGACACAAGTCCGTCGTACATGCATGTTTTCGGAATATACTCTTGTTTTGCAAGTTTTGAATAATTTCAAAATTTAAAAGCTTACAAGTTTTGAAATTTCACAAGTTTCGAGAAAAATGTTGATTAATTTCCAAGTTTGCAAAAACATTTCGAAGTGTACCCAAATATCAACGAACGTCGTAATCCGGAAATATCTGTATGAATGAATACGAAATTATTGATACGAAAACAATTAATACGTAAGTACCTAACTCTAATATCGATAGGGATGATAATTTTCTTCTTGACCTCATAGCTCCTCCTGAGAAAAATTTCTCGTTAAGCTCCTCGTCACAGCCCCCCCCCCCTCCCCCATTCAAATCCTGAGAAATAAATGACAATTTTTCGCCTCCAACGAATTTCTTAGTTTTCCCCTGATATATAAAACTAGATATCCACCTGTGAATTCCACCTGTGTCGAGTACATAAACCAGCAGCCCACAATACAATCAATCTAATTACGAAAAGATACTTTTCCCCAGCAACACCTGAATAACCTCTCTCGCCGCGCCGAACGACTGGTAAAAGCGTTTCAAAATAAATTTCGTTAATCTCCGATCTACCGAGTTAACGTCCCGAACTCTCCAATTATTTTATAGTCATTCTTCTGTCTCGCTCGCGATGGGCGTTTCGCGAGAATCAGTGACTCGTATCTAGATTTACAGACCGATCTCCGAATCTCCGCAGTTGTTAAGACGCGGCGCAATTGACGCGAAAAAGATTCCGGAGGTAAGAAGAAGAAGAATGGCGAAAAAGGGGATGGAAAAAAAATTACCGGAGAAAAATGGTGGGATCGAATTGATTGGTAGTTTCAGGTAGTTGGTAGTCGGCAGTTGTCGGTTGTTGAACAAACCGACGTGAAGGACGACGGTAATAGGCTGTAAAGAGACCTCTCCTAATCAGACGCGATTTTAACGAGCGGAGACGTTCAACTCCCGGCGATATAACTTTCCCGAACACGGATGACAAGTGTATTAAAGGGACAATAAAATTTGTGCTGATCGACTCCCCCCCCCCCGGGCTTCGTTGAGCCACGGAACGTTGGAAAATGAACTTTCTTCTTGACGAATAATTGTGAAACAGTGGAGGTGATCTATAGAAGCTCGAACCCTTGTCCATTTTCAAGTCTTATGTTTACGAAAAATTTTTACATGGAATAAATTGAAAATCTGTAATCAGCAAATAAAATAAAAAGCAAATTCTATAACTCATTGACGTAATCATGGCAAAATTTGAATCCAAAAATGTTAATTTATAAATAATAGAATATGAAGATAAAAAATGCACAACTCTGAAATTTTCAAAATGAAAGCCTAACGAATTTGAAAATCGAGCATGTACGAAATTTCAAAGACATTGAAGCCTTTTTTTGTAAAACGTCCCCCATATTTTTTATGCGTACGCCCTGTGAAAAAATACAAGTTTAATTGGATTTCATGATAGACAGATTGTTCCTCGTGTTTTTGAAAACATCAAAAAAGTTCAGAAATTGTTTTATTGCAAAATCCTCAAGTTTACAGAATTATCCAAAAAAAAAATGTAACGATTCATACATTCAAATTTACAAAAAAGCACAAAAATCGTACGAAGTGAACTATTAATCAAAACCTCGATCCTGAACAACGTTCAAGATAACACTCGACACCACATTACCCTCAATCTTCATCCTTCATTTTTACGGTATTTAACGCGATGAAAATTGCGTACACAATAACTTATTATTATTCTCCGAGTCGCACGAAGATTTATATATTCGATACATATCACAAAGCGAGACAATAAAGTTGACGCAATACAAGTACCTCCCCCGCCGCGGTAAACAATCGGCGATGATTTATGATAATGTTGTTCTTTTTTTCCGCGGCGAACGCACATTCGAAAATGACCCCCGCACGAGGAAGCGGCGCGAGTTCATTCTGGCCTGCGGCAATGAGGTCATCCTGCAATGTAACATTTAACATCTTCTCTAACTATCATTTACGATCTCGAAATCCGGTGCGTGTGGTAGCCAGCCGAAACGGTCGATTGTGATACCACGAGCGAGCGCATCCTTGGTCTGAAAAGTAATTTTCTGGAAATACCCACATATAAGTGCGCGATGATAATCTCGGCGAAACAAGCCGCGAAGCGGCAATAATACCTAATCATCCACTCGGCTCGCATCATTTACTTTTTACCGCACGGGTTTTAACACCTTGCGCGTTTTTTCGCTTTCGACTTTGAATAATCCCACTTTAGATAATAATGGAAGTTTTGAGAAATTTCTCGACAGTAGTCATTAAGGGGGTCTTCTACGTATGAACTTTTCAAAAATCGATTTTTTTTTTTATTGCATATTTCGAATCTACAAGTCCTTAGAAATGTGCCCCATGAAGGCACATTTTGAAAGATACGCGTTAGTTATGCCATTTGCGGCAACTACCGGTGTTTTCGGCGTATATGCGGCAGTCACTCGCGGCGTGACTCAAATTTAAAAAAAAAACAGACTTTTTGGCAGTTTTATACAGTTTTACGAGTGTGTTTGTATCTATGTGTCTTTTTGGGACCGGATGTTCAGGTGATTTCAGTCTTAAACCGATTTAATCGTAAGTTTTACTGATCATGTTTTACCCCGTCGTGCATGTTTAAACGCGTTTTCCCAAAAGTCGTGTTTTTTAAAAGTTTTGACAAGAGTTCTTCTAAACTACTTGGAATTTCGAGGATTTTCTTTTCTCTACATGTTGCTATGCTTAGACACGAGCTTTTACGAAAAAGTTTTTTTTCACAATTTTTACGGCCTTTTTTAGCTGAAAAAAACAGTACAAAAATTTTTTTTTCTTCACAAGTCTGCCATTTTCAGGAATTTGCGAATTTTCGCAAAAGCTCATGTCTAAGCATAGCCAACGTAACAACAATTGAAGACATTTTTGATTTTTTGTGTTTGAGGGAACCAAAATCTCAAACTCTTGCCAGAAAGTCGACTCTTACTTTTTGGCAGAGGCGTGGTCAAGGACACTTCAAGGTCGCTATTGTTGAGAGAAAAATTTTTAGTTGTCATTTTTTTGTAGTCGAAGGATGTGTCAATTAAAGGCATAAAACCATTCTTCATTATCACGTGTAGTTTTTTTGCAAACCATTCTTAAAAATGAGCTTTAAAATTTGGCTCATACGTAGAAGACCCCCTTAAACGATTTTACAAAGTATTGTGAATTATTGAAATATCTGGAGAAACAAAGCAATTATAATAATATGATTGTAACTTTTTGTTTCAGAACTCATCATTAGGATTGAACTATAATTTTTCGGCACCCCCACCATGCCCTCAAGTTGACCAGTGAAATGTGGAGCACAAGCAGACAAACAGCGAAAGTAAGTCTTTTTAAGTTGATGATGTAAGTTTTTTATCCGCGTTTGTAAGAATAGGGGAAAAAATTAATGATTACGAAACTCTAAATATTATTGATTTTGGCGGAACGTTTGATGATACAACTTTCATGGATAAAGTATAATGTTCGTAAAATTTTGTATAATTTTCATATTTATGTGTCCTTATAGTTCGCACCTTCTGCTAACTACCGAGTGCAATTATTTACAAAATATACATATAGTCTGACGTTCTGAAATAATTTTACCACTTCCGAATTCGAATATTCTCAAAATATGCAAATGTTTGTATGATTCGGTCAACTGATGTATTTGAGAATTGCGAATTTTGGGGAATCCATGGTTTTTCTGTATGAGCTCAGTCTGATTATTTGAAGCGATTTTCTGCTGATGCAAAGAGTTAGCCATCAGACAATAATTGTTTGGTCCCATGTAGAGTAGTTTTGTAGTAAATAGACCCACGTCGATCGTCTGATACAGAGTTTGGGCGCCTAAAAACTTGCCATTAGAAGAATCCAAAGTTTTTCCAACTTCCATATTCATCGAAGCATTTTCATGCAAATTCTTCAGAAAGTAGCAATTTCACCCGAGAACTTGAAACTCTCGGAAGTAGTAATTTAAATTTATAAATGGACTCGCAGTATGCAACCCGAGTCTCGTTACTTTTTAAAGAGTTACATCGATCTGTGAACGTAACGTCGTGGTTTTACATAACAAAACATGGAGTTACCTGGAAAGAGTCATAAAAAATGCAGTTTGATCTAGTACTTGATAACTCTTCTGGATGAATGTGCTGCAGTTACGAAAGTGCGTGACGTTTTCTGATAAATGTAATACACTATAATTATAACGTACTTTTTCGACGGTATCGTACATTTGAACTCCATCACTGTCATGAACGTTTCAGGTATTTTTCATTCTCATGTTATTCCCGTGTTGATGATCCGTTAGATAATTCTGATGTAATGAAGAAAGAGTTGATTGTTGCTTTGCAGTTACATTTGAGAAAGGCAAAATGAACAAAAAACCAAAAATTAAGCGTGTTGCCAGTCATCAATGATAAAAAGTTACGAAAATTCTACCAAATAAGAGAATTTTCGTACCCAGTAAACAGTGTCATCGTTCTATGTAGCACTTTGTAAGCATTACATACGGTAAATCAAACATCAAAATATGAGACGAACACAGCAATGTGTTTACTATTACAATATACCACACTAAATGAGTTGAAAACCGACAATTGTGCTTCTTGCAACGCTTCGAAATTTTTTCGAGACCATCGTAATATTATGTAGAAAGCAGCTGTAATTTTCGGGTACGTGTTTCTCAGAAATAACAACGTGTGAAGATACATACAAATTACTGTTTTTAAAAGTGCATCCATAAAACGTTCTAAGTATATCATGAAAATTTTTCTCTTATATAATAATTCACGGTTTTCCGTATCACTTGTGTCCACGACGTCGATGAATTTTCAAGCTCAGAAATCAACAGTTCGAGGATCAATCATTATCAACTATTTTGTGAAGTTTTTTTACCGTAAAATATATTAGGCTTTCTTTCAAATACAATTTAAAGGGGTAATTACCGAATTTGTAATTTTTCCAGTCATCAAGAGATTGCATGACCAAAATAATTAGATAAGTACATCTTTCCCGAGAAGAAACAAGTCCACGATATAAATTTCTGAATCAAAAGATTTATCAGTTTTTCAGATTTCAAGCATTTTAATGATAATTGATCACAAAAACTAAAGAGTTCAATAAACATTCAACATCAGTCTCATCGAAACGTCTGAATTGAACATTCAAAAATGTAGAGTTTATTATGGCACTGTTTGCAACGTACTTATGATGTAAATATTCATACTAGGGAATACTCAAAATAACAAGATATTTTCCACTATTGGTAACTCTCCTGCTCGGACATTTTTGCGAACGTAAATTAAGGGAACGAGTAGACGGGTGAATGCGGCCGTTCCGCGAAACTTTCTTATATGCACAGTTAGTGCAAAAGAGTTTTATTGCCGAGCGACGACCGGCGACTTCTTTTGCCGTGGTTTGTGTCTTCGCGGAGAAAAAGAAAACGAACCTCAAAGGAAAGGCGGACGAAAGATAGAAAAGAAAAAGAGCAGGAATAACGCCGCAGCCGAGGAGAGGAGACGCGCGCGAGATAAGCGCGCAAAGAAAAAACCCCTTGTAATTTACAGCAATCGTAAACGTGCGGCCGCTTGATTCATAGTGATTGCTGAAATTTTCTCGCGCTATTCGACGCCCGTTGCGAATATCGGTCATGTCCCGACGTCTGCATCACATGTATGTTTATGCGAAACTTGGTTTTTAATGTAGTACGCAACGCAGATTAATTATTATCAGTTATTTTCCAAGTTGGATGATTATCCGAGTCAATGTTTATTATTTCTTCCTAACGTAGACACTCCGATTTTTCAAGTCTTCCATAGCTGCGATTCGATCATTTTCAACTTTCGAATTTTCCGATTTTCCTTTACATACGAATTTCGCCTGTTTTGTTCAACAGATAAGCGTACAAATTATGGAATTCGAGTTGGGAAATTCAACCTGGCTTTGATTTTGAAAAATTGTGCCCCGCGGGCACCCAAAGTTTTCTTACGGAAATGACCGATTTTCGAAAAAAGTTTTGTTCGACTTTGATTGTCAGCAGGTTTGGAAAAAACCGTTAGGAAAACACAAACGCGGTCTGCAATTGTTTTATATCGCGTTTTAATAAACGTAAAGTATGAGAAATTTGAGAAATTTATCACAGTCGTTTAATGAAAATTACGAGTCTTGGAGTTGATGACTCTGGAACATGCGATGATTATGCCGGTCTCCGCGTCGCGGATTTGGCCGGCCGTTTAGTTCGGCAGGGAGTTAATAGTTGAAACGGCCCTCGAGGCGAGGCCATCGTTGTTCATTAGCTTGCTCAACCTTTTTTTTCAAAATAAAAAAAAAATTCACGAAAGAATTCACGAGGTTCTCGTAAAACCGCTTAGGAGCAGGGTCTGGACAAGTATGCTTTTTATCCATATTTATGGAGCTTACCGATATTGATTGGTACAGCGAGACAAAATTATTTTCAAAAAATCCGTTATACCGATAAACTTTTTCGGTAAATTCACCACATTTTCGAGAAATTCTCTAAAGTGCTAGAGATTTTACGAAAATTCATCAGAGGAAATTTTCAACAATGTTGAAAAATTTTCAGAGATTTTTATGGGCTATTATGGGAGGTTTTTTTTTTTCGTATCTTTTCCGAGATTCTTTCTAAATAAAATTTTATGCAAGATTCCCAGAATTTCTGAAAAATACCTTGCACCCCAAAAATTACTTCAGAAAGTACAATCATATTCTCAAGTCCTATTTCAAGCAGAAAAAACATCAACAATTCCAATGTTTTTCAAGAAACTCTAAGGATACACGAATTTTCCGGGGAAATATCCCCCGGTAATCGCGAAAGCAGAGATAATCGATACCAAACGAGGTTTGCCCCGAAGTTTCGTAGCTTCTTGCAGAAATTGACGCGAGCTTGGCCAAGGGCTTTTAGCTTCCAGCGAAATTACGATCAGTAGCTTGCGCCTCGTGTCGCCCTTCACCCCTATGGCCCGTGCTTCGGACCCGCATCCCACCCATCGTCGCGGACCAATTAGTTCCGGGTATAACGCAGCACAGCGGGGGGGGGGGGGGGGGGAAGGGGGGCTTGCAACCTCTATACGACCCCCGTATTTTTTTAATCCAACCCCAAATGATTTTTTGGCAAAACAACATATGAAGAGGGGTTAACCCACATTTTTTCCTGACAAAACACTAAGGGTGAATTTTTTTTCTAATTCCGCGAAATTCGAAATAATATGTGTCACCATTACCAACTGCGATGATTTATGATAGTAATCATTCCAAATAAATGAAGTTTTCATTGGCAATAAAAGTGGATGTAGATAAATTGAAAAAATTCAATAAATGAAAAAAAGGACAAACCGATATTACACGTGATTCATCGACAATCCTTCGGCCCCCCATGCAAGATACACACTTTTTATCAGCACCATTATCTCAATTTCTATCGCATCAGTCGTCAATGCGCTCGTTGTAACTCGAACAACTTTATTCCCACAAACGAAAAACGTGTCGCATGTGTAAATTATTTGCTTTCTCACCGAAGCCATTCATGGTTCGAGAGCAGTGACTAATCACAATAGCCTCTTGCAAATCCAGAGCAAACAAAAAACTTAGCAATCAGTGTACGGATTTTAGGTCAGGCTCTATGCATTATAGTCGATGTAGCCACGTTACCGAAAAGCCTGGTGTACCTACAAGGGTCGAATCCGTTCGTGTGAGAGCCATTAAAAACGACAACAGGCAGCCTCTGTGTCCACACGTGACGAGCTAAGCCGCCTACGCAATAAATACATAAATTTGGATTTCGCACGGAAACAGTGTTCCCCACCATAAATTGTGTCTGATTTTGTTTCCGGAAAATTGCAAATTTTATGAGTATTTGGAAAAACATAAAGGTGTGAAGTTGATTTGATTTGAAGCTTTTAAAATTCAAAATTTTCTTTTGAAGTTGAAGGTTCAGATTCCGCAATCTCAGATTGATCCTGCGATTCCATTTGATACTGCGGAAACTTACTTGTTTAAGAGCATTGAAAACGACAGACTGATGATAAATTATGAGTGGCATCAACTAAAATTATGTCGCAGAAACTCTTACTGAAATTTTTCTGTGACAAACCGGAGTTGATCCTTGCCGGAGAGAAAGCATTAATGGCTCTGCTTCCACAAGGATCAACTCGTCAGAAGTAAGTTGGTACTAGTCGACAAATCGCGAGGATAAAGTCACGGATGAAGGACGTGTTTGGGTATTATTAATTATCTGCGGTGTTCGTGTTAAACCCTAGTCTTGAACAGCAGTCACGTTAGATTTCCCGGTGACTATAGATCCGTGCTCGTTAATTATTCCTCAAATTGCAATCAAAACACCCTTGCTTCTCTCGAATCTGGGGTAGAATTAACCCTTGAGTTGAGAGACTATGGGCAACTGAATGAATTGTTGACGAAATATCAGTGAAATTCGATTGTTCTCAAGAATAAAATCGTAGATATTCTGCAGGATCAAGTGATTGATAAAATCCAGTGGCGGATCCAGTGAGGGGGGGGGGTTCAACCCCCCCCCCGAAAGTTCAGTGGAGTCCACATTTTAATTTTGAAGTTCTAATGATTGGAAATTTGTGTTTCAGAATAGTAATAAGAACTTTAAAACCTAGGTTCTAAATTCGGAGTACGCACAAAATACAAATTTGAAGTTTGAGGTTTGAATTCGAAGTTAAGAGTTCCAAGTTTGGATTTAATGTCGTCATTTGGAGTTGACAGTTCAAATTCGAAGTTCACATTGGGAATTCAGAGTTTTGAATAGTATTTAGAAATTGAAATTCAAAGTTCAAAGTTCGAATTTAAAATTGAAGTTCAACACGTACACAGTTGATAAATATAGTTCATATTGGAAGTTTAAAGTTAAAAATCAAAGTTTAGAGTTTCGAATTTGAATGTGAAGTTTGGAAGTGAAGGTTGGAATTTGGAGTTCATATTTGGAAGTTCAAGTTCAAACGTGAAATTTATACTCAAAGTTTGGAGTTTCTCAAGTTTTTCAAGATCTATAGTTAGGAATGGAAGTTTGAAGCTTAAAGTAGAAGATTGAACTTCAAATCCAACGTTTGAAGTTTAAAGTTGAGATAAGATGATCGAGGTCCATGTATTCAAATTTCAAAGTTGAAGTTCAAAATGTTTGAAGTTTCGAGTTTGAAATTCAAGTTAAAAATTTGTGTTTAAATTCGATGTTAAAATTTGAAGTTTCGAGTTTCAAGTTGAAATATCTAGTTTCGAGTTAAAATATCGAGTTTCAACTTGAAATAACGAGTTTCAAGTTCGATGTTCAATTTCAAGTCGATGTCAAATTTCAAGTTTGATGTTCAAATTTGATGTTGAAATTTGAAGTAGATAGTTTCGAGTTTCCAAATTTTTTCAAAATGAACTCTACTTAATCCAGAATGAACTGTAGTTAACTCAGTAGTGTTAATCGAAGGTGCATAGAAAAATTAAAAAATGACATTCAATTTAGCTTATGGATGCTGATAACTCATTCAATAAATATTGAAAACATCAATATGATGTACATAAAGATTTTGAAAACCCACCCCGAAATATTTTTCTGGATCCGCCCCTGATGAAATCTGTACAGAAATCAATTGTTCAAAGACTTCAATTTAAAGGTTGAAAATCTCCAAATTAACATTTAAAAAGTACACGAAAAGACGAATTCCCGACAAACTTTCGCCCCAACCAAATCCAGCTCCCTAATTCAAGAATACCACTCCAAAAACTGTGCTCCCATGCACTAGAGGAATTAAGTCTGCAAAGAGCCCAATTCGTCGCAATGCATCGCAAGTGGCGAATTTTCCATATTAGTTCGCGAGACAAGATCGCGCGTGATTTGCATTTTAAAAACCGTAACAGATGAAGGGAGCTAGGGTATAAAAATCCGAGATGAAAATATTCAAAGAACACGACGATATCGAGCTCGGCGAGGCTCGATTATTATTAAAAGTCGTATACGTGCCCTCTTGGCTTCATTACAAAAGCACTGGAACTTTGAATAATTACATCTCGGCAAAAGGGCGGTGGTTTGCGCAGCTACGAGCTCCTGAAACATCCCTGCACCCTCGGAAGGGCGCGAGAACCCTTTCCATTTACCGTACCAGCAATGTACGATGTATGTACATTGGGGTAAAATCTCCGGTGCAGGGAACCCAGCGTTTTTTTCTTCGCTCCGTTCGTACGAGCGGCCAGGAGAGAAAAGCGATTTGCTCTCCCTGACCCTTGTCTCTTAAATCATGTAATCGAGAAATGTCGATCACTATTCTTTGCGCACGGGCAGCGCGTTCAAGTGAGCAATTTAAATGGCCGATTTGCGAGCATCGGGCGCCGCTCATGCGATCAACGCTCGCGGATTATACGGGATTTCGCGATGGGTTTTTCTCCTTTTTCGCGGTGTTTAGAAGATGATACTTGAACGGGAAAACAACGAGAGTGATTGAATATAGACAACTGTTGAGGGGCGAGGAAGAATTGGTGTCCGAAAACGTTGGATTTCCATCGTTATCCATTTTATTTTGAACTGTAGAATCATACAAATTTTTATAATTTTTGGAATTATACTTTCTAGAAACTCAGAATGGAGAATGGCGCAATTATCCAGTCATTTAAATCTCAAAAAAGAGATTTCGACGAATTTTTGAGTAATTACGGAAACGCATGAAAATCTGAACATGTATTAAAAAATTTTCCAAATTTACAGTGATTTTTACCGAACTTGATTCAAGTCAGAAAAATTTACACAATTTACAACGATTGTTTCGAAATGATTTAAAATTTGCAAAATTGCTGCGACGACCGCATTACTTTTTTGCACTTTGAAACGGTAACTGCACTTGAGTTAAATTTTCCTCGTAATTGTAACTAAGTCATTCTGTGCGAGTAACTGTCTCACTAGTGAAAAGCCTCGATATAAATATAATCTTCAACTTGCCTCTGCTATCTAAACTCCATGTCGTCCTCGATCGGACTCCGAAAAACTCGAGCGACCCAATCAGGTCCATAATAAAAAATAATCAGGTCCGTAATAAAGTCCCTCGATGAAGGACATTTCCGTCTGCGAACGAATCGAATTGAAGCTCGTTAAAACGCTCGAAATTCCCAGGAAGCCATCTAAATTTATCAAACACCGAGGCGAGGTAATTTATCAAGCATCGAACGGGGAGTATAACGTCTGCTTCGACGATGGCTCGGAGCGCGGATTATTCCAAAGCGCGAACGAACGGCTGCTTATAAGATATGCATCCTATCGCGTATTTTCACACGCGGAACATTTCACAGCGCTGCGGGGAATTACGGTTTGGCCCGGAACGAAAGCTGAAAAAGAAGGGAAAAGCGTGTACGCGATGATACCATAAATAAGCGAGCCACAAAAGCGCCTTCTCCGACGATTAGTATCCCATAGTGTAACCCCAAGGGACACATCTATAATTATCATCAAAAAACACGCCAACGGACGCGCTATTCCCCGAGGCCCAGAAAATTAAAGACTGCATTGAATATTATCTTGACCGTAATTTAACGCCGAATCGATGACGCGCGTCTCGCAATTTTGTAATTGGGCCGTTCCGTGCCGAATCGAAGTAGCTTTCGTGGGATTCGCGAGTTTTGTTTGATGGTTGTTATAATTATGGGAAAGTGAAATTCTTGATATGTTCATCTATGGATCTCATCATGCACGTCAATTTTGATTCCATCAAGGTTTTTCCGACTTCCGGGCAGGCCGTAGAAGTGCAGGTCCGAAATATTGACATTATCAAGTTGAAAATTTATCTTGAGTCATCATGATCAATGGAAATTTACGTCTGTAATGGTTCCCTCCGTATTTATCCTGTTTTAAATTTTAAGAGGGGTTGGCAATTTTCCTAGGCGCATTATACAGTAGTCTAGAACTTGGAATTTTGCAGCTTATCGACTTTGGTTTTCTCAACACTCCAATTTGTGTATTCACCATGCAAAATTTCAGTCGTCCAATTTCCAAGCCAAATTTCTTTACTTGGTCAATTCCAAGTTTCTAATCAAGAAAATATTCCAATCAAGTAACTTGTGAATTTTAACATGTAAAATTCGTAAAGTTCCCTAATTCGTATTCAAAAGTCGTCAAGCTTTGAAACTTCCGAGTTACGAATTTTCAAATTGAAGATTCTGTAGAATTTGAACTTTTTGCGTTTCTTCCCGATTCTCAGGATACGAAACAAAAATTTTTGTAATCCAACTTGAAAATTGTTCGGATTTTGTAGCTGGTGCTCGAATTTCAGATTTTCAAAAATTCGAACAATTTTTCATTGCAGATACTCACTTCTCCGATATTCGAATTCCTGAATAATTCAAATTCTAGGGTTCACCAGCTGCGATTTCCCAAGTTTTTCAGGATTGATGATGTCAAAACTCGAATTCATTCACATTTGAATCCGTCGTACAAGTACTACAATACTCATTTTTTATACGATGTACGATTTCAAATGTACCGTTCGTAATTACCATTTTAATCGTGCAAAAGTTGTCTGATTTAGCATGAAACATTTGAAAATGTCTCCTCGGGAATTAAATTGCCTTCATCGTCACAAAACGCGCTAAGCGTGAAACGTCGATATTTATCGCAAGGAGCAACATCGTTTTGTCTCGATTCCGGGCGCGGAAGCGATACCGATCTACATTCGGACATCGCTCATTTTTTCCGCGATGTTAATGAAGATAATGTCCCGACACGGAGAGGATTTGATTTCTGAGGGTAATGCCGGGGTCGCGGGGTTAAACTGAAAATGCAAATTTTTTCCCGCTCGTATTATAATGCTACTCGATCGGTGCACTGTATTTTTCAAAGGACGATAAGAAACTTTACATAATTACAGAGCAAGCTTCACGGCTCTGGAAAGAAAAGTTAGTCAATCCTTAAAACGAGCTGCACGAGGTGGAAACAGATTGTCGGGTGATAAAAATGTGGGAATTGGTGGAAGCTAAATGCTTGGATGAGAATTATAGAAATATTAAAGTGACGCATTTTGGTGATTTGCCAGTTTTCGAAGCTGATGTTCGGATGATTTCGAAGGAATCCATCAGGTGTAAATTCCTGCAGGGAATTTCAAAAGAGCACATCTTCTAAGTTTGCTTCTCATGCGAATTTCCAAAATCTTATTGTAAGATTTGAAATTTTCTTATAAGGCTTTTATGAGGTCAACCTTATAAGAATCGTGAATTTTATATTCACGAATATTCCGAAATAATATTGACTATCAAAATGAAGAGCTATATCTTCAACGAAAATTCTTGAACTGCAAAATTCTCCATTTCTTTCAATTAATATCCGACTACAATATTTCAAACTCTTCCAACATCATTTATTTGCCTCCTCTCCAAAACTGGAAACTGAAACAGCGTAATTTCTCTTGTAAGCCCACAATAATTTAAAAATAAATGTGCACTACAAAATAACGTGAAGCAACCGCGAAACTTGGCAAAGACGAATCTTCCTTCAAGATGCACGCGCGTTTCCCGCGATTCTAGATGAGATTCGAAAACAGTTTCCTTTCCTAGATTGTAAATGACGTGCGCGGGGCGAGTGCGAATTTTAATACATTACCATTCTCGCGAGGGCGATAAATCGCGGATCGCTTTGCTTCCAGCAAATAAACAAGTGACCTTATTCGCCGCACCCTCGCGAAGGTTGATGTGGGTCCGAGATCCCCGTTGAAAACGGAGCCGCGCGGCTCGGAATTAAAATAAAGTGTAAATCAACGTATGTTTGGCACTCAACCCAAATCCATCAAGGGCCATAAATATGGAAATAAACACGCTCGCGATTTTTCATCGATGAAAATTTATGCCGGGATACTGCGCGGTTTTCAAACTTTGCCAACGTGACTCAAGAGATTAAGGGAGGAAAGTACTGATGAAATTTGTCAAGAGAAAAAGGAATAGCCTATGTGAGAGAAATATAAGGAATCTGATCTGAACAGATTCATCGAATTTAATAATGCGATGTTTTTATTTTTACTGACGGTCAGTAAATATATGAATGCAGTTTATTTGACTAATTATTAAGGAGACATGTATTTACATAGGCGCGAAGTCCGTTGAAAAATTAAGATTGGGGGGGGGGGGGTAAAAACCTACTTTCAGCGGAAAAATGTGATTTCAAAATGTCCCTATCTTCGATCTTACTTATATGGTTCATCCAAGAAAATATTATCTGATAACAGTGATCATATCAAAGGCTATGTTATATGTTATGTTATATATTATAATGATAGTATTAAAATCTGATTAATTAATAATTATTGTAAGAATAAGGAT